>CM035169.1:19237228-19502624 GCA_020205615.1 Panax quinquefolius | reverse complement strand
CATTAATGCCGTGTTACGTGATGGCGGACACTAATAGTTAAACGTCGTTTGGCATAATGATTCTTGGTCGAAATTGGGATTAAGTGATAATTTGTATAATGGGCGATATATGAGATAAGCCCCGAATAATAGAAATGACCCAGTGACGAGATCCGTGGCTGACTTAGCATAACATGTGATCCAAGGAGGGCCGATAATTCGACCCGATAAAGAAAAGGATTATGGCCCACATTACCCCTAGTCTTATATTAAGCAGTGTTTAATGAAAGCCTATATAACGATATAGAGCCGAGGACGTAACCATACATAAAAAATCATAAGAGATCCAGTGAAACTGTAGCCCAAATTGTCATCAGTGCAGTAGAAGCCCGATAGATCTGCAAGCCCACGAAAAGTGAAGATATTTAGGTCTAAAAGCAGATGAAACCTTCCCATTCATCATCATTCAGGTGAATTAAATGTCGCCCTTAATTCTGGCTGCAACCTATCGTTATAAAAGTAAACTTTACCGATTACACGGTTTTACACGCTAATTCAAAATTTGAACCTTAGAGCTTTTGTCTTCTCTGCGCAAATTTCTTTCTACTTCCCAAAATCGAAACAATGGTGGTGAAACCTCTGGCGAGCTCTCTCTTCGTCTGACTCCCATTAACATCGTTTCTCCCAGCCCGAACTCTAACCAGAGGTTGAGATTCGACCCTCGATAAATCACTATGGGGAAACCGCCTGCGACCTCTTCTACTTACGATTTCTTCAAAGATGGGGAACAATTTCCTAATGCCAACATTCCAGTTCTTGATTCTTGAATCGGAATATGTGCTTTCGAGTCGTTATCGAGTTCACGATATGCTTATGCAATAAGGGCCCTGCTCACGAAGAGGCGTATGTATCGGCATGGCCGAAGACGGTTGGGTTGTAATATGGAGGTCACTCTTTACGGAAAAGGAGTTAGCCTTCCTCTTCGTGTTTTCATCATTACCCTTTTGGGGTTTATAGGAGTGAAACACTTGCCTGACTAGTATGACTCCTACATCCACATCTTGGCATTCATTGCTTACTTACAATGAACTTGGGATTACTCCCTCTTGACATCTTCTTCACCTTTCTTCTCTGCTGGGTAGGTCTCGAGCAGAAGCTCGAAGTGTTGAAAAGCAATCTCCTCGACCCAACACTAGGTTCGAGAGGAGACCTTTGATGAACACTCCTTCCAGAAGCAACAAAGGTTGGCATGAAAGTGGTTTTTCATCACAGGGACACGAGATTTCTTCTCTTCCGGTGGACCACCTCTCGACCCAGTCTCTGTGACTTCGAAGATATATCCGAAGAAGCGGGTGAGGAAGATGGCGGACTTCTTGAGGAAAATTCCTCGAAAGGAATGGAGTTTACACTTCGACTAAACAAGCTTGGTTATCTGACCATAAATGTAAGTTTTGATTAATTACTGTGATATAATTTACGAAATTTGTATAAGTAATATATGTTACGATGTGTGGTTTCTTGCAGGTATCTACGATCGAAGCAGAGCTCCCACAGGAGGTGAGAGACACGGAAGATTTTTGGCGGAAAATCTTGAGATGTGAATGAAGAGCACCGTGAGAAGGATCTTCCCGGAGTTAACCCTCCTCTGCTGGATCCTCAACTTCTTCCCTTCAAGTAGCCGAACCTCAAAGCAGCGAACCCAATATTCCCGAAGAAAACCTTGGACCTCAGTAAGAAGAAAAGATCCATGACGAAGACGAAATCACTTGATCGAAACAAACCACGAGAGTGATCACAAGCAGATCCACAGAAGCAACCCCCCAAACAACCTCTCAACTAATCCCAATCCTCCAACCTCAAGAACCTATCCGGTGAGGAAGCCTTCTCGATATTCCTTTGCACGAGTCGGGCGAAGAGTCCTTCGTGTAAAGAAAATAAGAACAAATAACTCCTTTGATAGAAGAGCTTGAGTCCCTACTTCTTGGTTGTCATTCCTCCCGACCACATCCACGAAACCCCATTCTTGATAATGAACCAACCGAACCCCCACCCTCCTTCCCGAAAAAGAAAGGCCGTGAAACATTCATCCGTGAGTTCATCTCCCTGTTCCTGCTTGATTCTGACGCCTTTTCAGATCTCCTTCTCGAAACCATACACGTAGACCCTCACCTCTTCGCTGAAGAACCTCCACCTTCCCACGAAGAGAACAAACCACTGAGATTGATCGGGAAGCCGTGGCCTCTCCAAGCAATGTGGCCCCGGCTCGATGCTCATTTTCCACTCCAATTGTTGAACACCTTTGTTAAGTGAAGCAAGCCTTGATCATCGGTTCGGGGAATAGTTAGAATGGAGATCTACTTAGTGAAGGCATGAATACTTGGCGAAGGTAAGCAGTATCTTCTTTATTTAAATTTTTCTACGCATACTTGGTATATCGTGGCCGGTGAAATAGTATTGGAAAATACTGGAGGCCAATCACGGATGTTAGGACGTCTTCGTCCGAGGTCTCGGTTTGAAGCGGAAGAAGAGATCTTGAGGAAGGAGAATGCCAAATCTTGAAATGCAAGGCGAAGGAAAACTTCAACGTGAATGTCTTCAAAAAGAGTTAGCCCAAGCCAAAGGAGATGTGAAGTCTCGAGGAAGAATTAAAGTCGACAAAGCCTGACCACGAGGAGATCGTGAAAATGAGCGTTGACTTGGTTCGGAGGAAGCGAGAAGGATGGAAAAGATCGAGAGCTAAAGGCGATGCAAGATCTTGACAAGATATCCATAAGTTGGAAGCGGCGAGAAAATAAATCACATGGTAAGCGGCTCAAACTTGAGGAGAAATCAAGAACTTCGAGGCTCTTGGGACCTTGGGCCTCTACCAATAGCAAGCGACGCCCGCCAAACAAATATCTGAAGAGTGCAGAACTTCGAGACGAGATCAGCGGAGAAATAATGAAGATATACTCAAGAGTTATGAGCTTTCTTGAAGTCGTGGCGAGGCAGAATCGTCTGCTGCCAATCTGGACCCATCTCCTTTTCGATTCTTGAGTTGAAGATGGAACTGGTGATATTCTTCATTTATGTTTTTACGTCTTTAATTTACAACATCATAAAATTATCAATATTGTAATTAAATTAAATATTAATGAAAATGACTTCATTCATGCTTGACGGTTTATTTATTTTACGCGATACTTGATATTTCCTTAAGTGAAAAAATGTGCGATCCGCCGTGAAGAATTTGAACACGATCATTAAATATGATTAAACATAATATAATATAAGATAAGATGAAGTGTAAGAATGAAACTTTACAGAACTCAACACTTAGAAAAATTTTAGGTAATAAAGTAAAGGATCTTATTAATTCACAAAGTGTGGAGACATATCGCTTTGTTAGGAATTTGTTTACCTCTAAAGGCTAACAAAACGAAAAAGATGACATTTGCACTACCACGAAGGGCGACAAAGTCTCGAAGGATGACCAACACCTACCTAAGGAACTGACCAATGGTCTAAGTGTTGACAAGCGTCTAAGTAGGGCGACACAATTAAAGATGACACCCTACCGGGAAGGGCTGACAAGGTCTTAAGCACGACGTATGACAACGTCTTAAAAGATGACACACCTGCCGGCGAAGGGCGACAAGGTCCTAAGTGACCACTGCCGAAGGGCTGCCATCGAATGGGCCAGTCCCGAACCTTAAACCAATGACGTTTGCCTACCACGAAGGGCACACGACAGGTCAAGGACCACTAAAGAAAATGCCCATTGAATGGCGAGGCCGAACCTCCCCAACACCAATGGCGTTTACCTACGACCTCGGGGCCTTTACCCGACAAACTCATAAGGACCACTCTGAAAGAAATTTTGCCCGTGAAAAGGCCGTGAGTCCACCGAACCTCCATCAACACCGATGGCGTTTGCCTACCACGAAGGGGCTGACAAACTCATAAGGACCACTAACGAAAAGTCTGCCATCGAATGGCCGTGAGTCCACTCGAACCTCCTAACACCAATGACGTTTACTGCGGTGAAACTGGCGGGGACAAAACTCCTTAAGGACCACTGGTCTTGAAAAGTCGCCATGCGAATGGGGCCGGGGAGTCACCAATGGTCCTCCAATGAAATGAAATTTGCCTAAGAAAAGGAACTTTATTGATGATGACATAAGGATTTACACCGAAGATGCCGAACCTAAGTGCAAATTAGGGTTCAATTGAGCTAATTGAATTAAATGCAAAAATTAAGGTTAAATATTATGATTAAATGGAAGAGCGGAAGAAGCGAAAATAAAGCGCGAATCGAGAGAATCTTTCCCGCGTGTCCGGCGAAGAAGCACGTGGAGGTGACTCATTTTAGGGAATTGATTGAGGATTGGATTGGTGGTAGAAGAGGCGGGGCGATCTGGGCATTACTTTGATGACTAAGGGTAAATTTGGAATTTCTCAGGGACGTGTGCTATCACATGACCACTCTCAAAAAAATCCATAAATATCTCTTCCACTCCATTGGGAAGGGACTTCTACGGAGGCCCGAAGACTTGGACTCTTGGAAGATCGAAGGGACCCTTTTGGTGACTTAAAGGCTTGGAGATTCCACTAAAAAGCACCAAAAGGGTTTGGACATTCTCTCGACTTGAAGGACTCGAGAAGGCTCTTGGAATCCTGTTTACCTAACACGGTTCCGGATTCTAGGGGTTACGCCGCAGCGTCGTTAGATGTCGTCCACATGTCGTTCTCCCCTCTTGATCAATCGAATCGATTAGTACTTTTAGTGGATTTCTCTCTCCTCTCCAATGACGAAACCCCAACCTAGCAGTGCGATTTCCTTGCCCACATTTATTTGGCGACTCTGCTTTGGGGTGTAGAATTAAATGAAGGTATGCCCAGCTTCTCGAAGTGGGAGAACTACGGGGAAGAAGGCTGCTTCTGACAAACAACATTACCTCCGCGGATCCGGTTCAAAGGCAAGCCACTCGAAGCTTTCAAAGTATGAGCACGGATTTTGACCAACCACTTATTGAAGGCGCTTGAGAAGGAAGTTCGGCGTCACCACATATAGCGATCAACAACAAAACCTTGAAAGGCGAGGCGAGGATGCGGTGGAGACAAAGCGAATGATGTGCTGTTGGAGATGCTCGAGGCATTGAAGGAAGCCGCGAGAAGAGCGAAAAGAATGATGATGGCCGTGATCTTTGAAATCTGGAGGAAGCGAAGAGGAGATGGGGAATTTCCGCCCGTGATTGATCTGATTCCCACTTTCGAGGCCGTGTTCCGGGGAAGTTTGCATGGGGAGCAAGTAGGTGTGGAAGACAACAATAATGGTAGCAACAACAAAGAGAACCACATTGTACCTCCATTAGCGGAAGAAGTCGATTGGTTCGATAATCAACAGGAAGCCCGAGCGGTGGTGGCGTGCCACGACTGGATGGAAGCAAGCTGACCTCGAGTGAACATCATCTCGATTCTTATTCCATCATTTTCACGGTCTGAATACCAACCATTCCAAGCGATGTCCGGTGAATGAGCAATGACTTCCACGATTGCGGTATTTCGTGATCTGAAGTGTCCATCGACCAATTTCTCTACCATACACCACCGTGGATCTGTGGGTATATCCTGACACCCGGAGAGTTCCGCTTTCTGAAGCCCGTATGTGACGAAGGATGATATGATTGGCGTGATCGATCAACCCAGCGAACAGACATCTCGACCCTCGGAGTTGGACTTTACTCCTCCTTACCACCTTGCACATTCGGAGCAACCTTACTGACGGGGTATATTGAGCACCCATGATTTCCAAAATCTGGCGGGGGAAAAAGGAAATGCTAGGAACATATTGCCGGTTTGTAGAGTCGATGTCTCAAGTGGCTCGGATATAATGAAGTGAACAACCACACTTGTTGATCGGGGAATTCAACAAGACTTTGGCGGATAGTGCCTTTAGGTTGGTACTACTGATTTGGAGAAGAAATCGATCCGTGATTGGGATGACTTAAAATTACAATTTTTCAAGAAATTTTTCTATGTGCGAAAGCAGGTAACCATTGTGGAGCTTATGCGGTTCAGCGAAATCGAATGAGGTTGTCAGATTATGTTGTGAGTTGGGGCCCGAGCCACGAGAGGTGTGCGAGCGATTGAAGAAAGAACTTTGTTAGTATATGCAATGAATGGTGCTTTAGGCGCCTTGAAGCCCACCTCATTACAAAGCTTGTGATTCATTTGCGACCCTCTCATCTTTTGCACAAGACTTGGGAGGAATCATGACATTTCCACGAGCCGTGCGATGGTTATATGGAAGAAGCGAGAGGGGCGACAGCAAGTGGCTTTGGGTGATTCTCGATCAAAAACCATAAGAAGCGAAGAGAGAAAGAATGAGAAAATTAAGCGAAGCGAGAAAAAGCATGGTGACAAGTATACGAGAATGCGATTCAGGAGGCTATTACATGCGGCGAAGAAGAATTGAGAACTGTCTGAACAATGGGTTGAGCGTGGAGTGGTGAAGCCTCAAGACCCGGTTGGTTATATGGAAGAGATGAAAAGAAGCCAGGACTTACGTATATACCACCAATCGCGGACGTTCCACTATGGGTATTACGATCTGCGGAGGATATACCGTGAGAAGGCGGCGGCGGGGAGATTGAACTAGGAGAAAAGCGTGTAACTATCACCCGTGGTTCGATCCAAGTCGAAGAACCAAATCTTGGCTCTACCATGAAAACTACAGACTCGGATGAATTAAAATCTACCCAGATGGTGGTCCACAAAAAATGGTGGTTTAAGTCCTCGAGGTATCCTTTGCCAAGTAATTGGATGACGAGGTTGGAGGCACAAGAATTGTGAATTAAAAATATATATATATATATATATATATATATATATATAAAATCCACCAGATGGTGGTCCTCTCTAAATGGTGGTCAAGTCCTCGTGGTACACACCTTTTGCGAAAATGGACGACCAGTGGCAGGCACCCGATTTCAAGTCCTCGTGAAATGCAGCTTGCCTTGCAAAGCTGGGCGACTCGAGTAATGAGCACGATTTCAAGTCCTCGTGGTACTTGCCCGAAAAATTGGGCGATCAAGTGGCGAGGCACTCGAGTGTTACACTTTATCATTAAAAGTGAATGAGGCACTTTTTGTTATAAGTCCTTAGACCCAAAAAGTTATACTTTTAACTTTAAAAATAATCGAGACACTTTTGTTATAAGTCCTCGAACCCGAATAAGTTATACTTCGACTTCAAAAGTAATGAGGATTTATTATTTGAAGCGTTATACTTTTCGTTAAAAGCAATTTTGTTATCAATAAATTGTCGAACTTCCTTATGCTTGAATATTTTTCTAATCTCTTTAAAAAAAGGAAGTATAGATTGAGTGTTAGTTTAATAAAAAAAAACATGTTTTTTCTTGAATAGATTCATGTTTCTTTGTTTTATAGAGGCCTATTGGTGTCTTGGAGTCTTAATTGAACAACTTAAGATTGATGTTAAATATTGAGTTTTAAAGAATCGTTCAAATTAAAGACGATCAATAAGGATAAAAGAAACTACTGATTTGATAAATGAAATATATGTACATAAATTTTACGTCGAAATGGAAAAAACTATGAAAGTTTATGATCTAAAGGCCGTGACACAATCGAACTAAAGAGAGAATAACTAAAGCCTTAGTCGACAATGGTGTGGTACCATGAGCCTTAAATATTAAAGGCTTATCGAGCCTTGAGGTCTTGGGTGGTGACTCGATTTCCCAAAAGCTTGGTCTTGATTTATGTATGTCGTCTTGAAGCTCCTAAAGTTTACATAAAGTAAGTCGTCCTCGTGGAGCGTGAAGTGACTTAGAGCGAAGTGCAACAACATGATGATTGGAAATAAAAGATCGACCTAGCATAGAAGGGAGACATGTCGAGGAAAGTTAGGAGATACTAGATATCCTTGAAGAGATCCTCTGGGCTTGCCCTCTGAGGTTTGCTCCCCTGAGGTTCAACTCTCTAGGACTTTTGTTTTTAAGGCTTGCAAAACATCGAAGCTTGAAAGTGAAGACTTGACACTTAAAATATTTTGCCACGATCATCTCACCAAAGGCGTGACTCACCGCGGTAAATGCTTCTTGGTAGATGGCATAGACATCCTCTAGAGTTGGGGTGAACTCCCCCAGCGGTGACAAATGTACGTGTGGAAGAACACCGGTGAAATCAAAGGCGGTAAGAGCATCTTGGTCACATCGGGATCTGAAGTTCCTGCGTAATTGAATCAACGCAAAATGTCGACCCTCTTGATATATCCACATAATCGAAATTTGCGAGAACCTCGTCGGTCCAATGTTGCCACCCACAAAGGCGATTGGATAAATCGAATATGAAATGAATGGGGCATAAGGGATATTCTGTTTTTTATACACATCCCGAGGAATCTGCGGCGAGAGCAGGGAAAATTGTCTAAACTTACATGGCCGTAGCATATAGAAATAATAACTCTTTTCTCGGGAGGAGGAAAGGTTATACGATCGTAATTCTTCACTTGCTCCCGAAAGCGTCGAGAAGACCCGTAAAGGGAGCCTTTCCCGATCGATGATGAAAGGAACCTCCTTAGTAGTTTTGAAGATGCGTGGGCGTTCACTGGAGTTGGCTGCAACAAGAAAATATAACATGAGAATTCTAAAACAAAGAAAGAAAGTGAATGAGCATTTGAAATTAAGTGCTTACCATATGAGAGAGGGTATGAAACTTAAATAAGAAGATTGGATTTGGGAAAGGAAGATCACGGACACCTTGGATTGGAAAGGAAGATCATGAACACACGAAAGAAGAAAAAGCACAAGCATTAGGAGCCGTTCGAATAAAAGGGTAAAGAAGAGCGGAAATGTGAAAAAGGAGGCCATTAGGTCGGTTCCCCTGAGGTTGACGTAAGATTTAGCCACCTAAGGAGCTCTCCCTCTTACATTTAACTTCTCCTTATTAAATCGTCGAATCAAGCTGATTGGAATGAATCTTTACTTCATAGGAACATCCAGAACTAAGATCCTTGTTAAGGTGAAATGGCTCAAGGAATAAATTCTTCCTCCTTGCGATGTTGTCCTTTCTTTCAAAATATCAAGCCAATGACCTTGTTAAGGTGAAATGGCTCGGAATAAACTCTTCCTCCTTGCGGGGTTGTCCTTTCTTTCAAAATATCCAAGGCGAGGACCTTGTTAAGGGGAAATGGCTGGAATAAATCCTCCTCCTTGCGTTGTTCCTTTCTTCCGAATATCAGAGCGATGACCTTGTTAAGGTGAAATGGCTCGGAATAGATCCTTCTCCTCACTTACGGTGTTCCTTTCTTCCAGAATATCCAGGAACCCGATGACCTTGTTAAGGTGAAATGGCTCAAAATAAATCCTCCTCCTTGCGGTGTTGTTTTCTCTTTGAGAATATCCAAGAGCGATCTGTTAAGGTGAAATGGCGGGAAAAGAAAACTACTGATCACACGAAAGAGAAATCGATGAAACAATTAAGAAAAAATTAAGCAAAAACATCGACCCGACAAACAAACAATCAATCGACAAAATAAAATAATTATACATGAAAAGAGTTTGAAATTCGACTAAATAAAAAATTATGAAAACAAAGATTTTTCTTGAAAGTAAGTTACCTTGACAATCGAAGCGAATTATGAATTAGAGGCGATTATAATCAATTTCCTCGAATTCAAAAAAAAAAAAAATATATATATATATATATATATATATATATATATATATACATAGTCTCGGATTTATCGGTCTGAAATGGGTGATTTCTATCGAAAATTGATTGTTGATGGTCTTATGAAATTTATTGAAGAAGAGATGGTGGAATATCTTCTCTTTTATTTTTGGACTACGAGGAGCCTTTGGGCGCTTGTGTTCTCATTGAATCATTGTGTAGAATCACTTGGGTAATGCGGGATTGATCGAGAATGGCGGGGAAGGAGTGGAAAAGGCTCGTGACTTGATGACTCATGGGATATAGCGAGGCGGTTTGAAAGGAACCAAATAATTGGCATTGGGAAGCGAAGTGGGGTTAATCATATTCATTCTTTTCATGGGCTTATTTTCTTTTAGTTTAAGAGGTGTTAATCGATAGTCGTTGGATGAGGTGAAGGCGTGTATAAGCTTCAGCGGATCTTTCTTATATGGCAAAAAGGCGACCTGATAATTAATCATGGGCAGCAGCAGGACCTCTCGAAAATAAGATAAGTAAATATTTTATTTATATATTTTATTTTTTATTTTTTGAAAAAATAAAATAAGATTTTATTTTATTTTATTTTCAAAAAAAAAAAAAAAAATAAATTAAATGACGTTCGAAAAAAAAAAATGGTTACCTCATTTTTTGTATAGGGTTGACGAAAAAAATAAAATAAAATAAAAAATAAATTGGACTAAGGGTTAATTGGCCCGACTTTGGCGTGAATAGAAAGGGACTATAATTTATAATGCATGTCATATGATTTTAGTTTATTTCATATGATTTTATGATTTTGATTTGTTTTAAAAAAAAAATCTCTTTTCAAATTAAGAAAGATTTGATTTGATTTTCCAAAATAAAGAAAGATTTAATTTCAAAAATAAAATTAAGATTTGATTTTATAAAATTAAGATTTGATTTTATTTTGAAATAAAATTAATATTTGATTTGATAAAAGGAAAGACTTGGTGTATCGAGATAAAAAAAATTTATTAGGAAGATTATTGCATATATATATATATATAAGGAGTAAGATCTATGGGTTTTAATTATAAATGTATCGTATGACATGATTATTACTTTTACAAAAGTCGATCAATTATCAAATACATATAGATTATAAAATAATATTTTATATATTAGCTCCATTGAGCCTTTGGCATACCTATATATCTTTAGAAATTCTATATAAAGTTTGTTGTATCATCTTATATACGAGTCTTACTCGAATTAATTATTAATAAGAATGTGTTGAATTTGATAAAAAAAAAAAAAAAAAACTCGTGAATTCTTAATAAAGTTCTCCCAGGAGATTAGCGATTCTTGAAAATATATATGAGCGAGGGAATATTTTATGGGGTCTTACAATTTGGAAATTATGTGGGTAATTGTGATAAATATAAGGTAATTAACTAGAACAATTAGGCGTTCTTTGAATTCGCCTTGATCATAACTAGAAAATTATATCGTGGGATATAGGATTTGTCATTTGTATATCCATTTTATAAATTGAGGAAAAGAGGTTGTTTATCATTTACGGTGACCCAAGCATCATACCATTATTCTGAGTCCTTCCCGTAATATTACTTATGGAAAGTTAAATTATAGCCGATCAAAAAGATGCCTTGATTGATCATTTTAGTATCGACTTGCAGAACTTTTATTTCATTTTATATGGAAATATTTTGCGATGACCAATCACAGATTTCACAAGAATTCACCTGTCAAGCTAAAATAATGATTTGGTTTTGAAAATGAAGCTCGCGTTCACGGGAAGAATTAGCTCATTTTTCACTTTGAATTGTAAATGTGTTGATTTTTAAACATCGATTCTTAAGCAGATTGTTTCATTTATTTATCTTCCCAAAAGCTTCACGACCACTATTACTCTGCAATTGCTTCTTTTTCCCCTTTAGTTTTTTTTAGTCTTCTTTCTCTAAAATACGTGTCCCGGCAAAATCGATTGCTAATTTCTTATACTTGTCTAGTGGAATCAATTCTGTCGATCCCATAAAATGACTCTGGCGGTATCACCCGATTAAGGGAAGAGATCTTGCGTTTAAAAAATAATAATAATATTATTATTTTATCAAATTAAATTATTCTTATTTAAAAAAAAATATTTCTCGATTTTGAAAAATATTTTAAGTAAAATAATTTCTTCTAATTTTATTTTATAAGTATATAAATAAAAATAATTTGATTTTGTTTCCAAAATAATAGGAATGATTTGATTTTCTATAAAGAAGGATTTGATCTTATTCTGAAATCAAAATAAGATTTGATTTTATTTGACAAATATATAATTTATTTTGATTTAGTTTTGATATATGTATATATATACATATAAAAATTAATTAGGGAAACAAATATTATGCAAGGTTTGGAAAGATTTGATAGAGGATTTCCAGATATATTGGGAGAAACTCCATGGTTTCGTCTCTATGATTTTTTACATTTTGGGACTTGCGAATCGAGCATTTTCAAAAAATTGAAGCGATATTCCGAGTTAAAGTATTTTGCGATCGTCACTCGAGGGCCGACTCTCGCATGAGGGGGGCAAATGTGGGCCCAAGTGCAAATTAGGGTTCAATTGACCTAATTGAATTAAATGCACAAATTAAGGTTAAGTATTATGATTAAATGGAAAGGCGGAAGAAGCGAAAATAAAAAGCGAATCTGAGAGAATCTTTCCACGTGTCCGGCGAAGCACGTGGAGGTGACTCATTTGGGAATTGATTGAGGGATTGGATTGGTGGCTAGAAGGCGGGAGACGATCTGGGCATTACTTTGATGACTAAGGGTAAATTTGGAATTTCTCAGGGGCGTGTGCCTATCACGTGACCACTCTCAAAAACCTATAAATATCTCTTCCACTCCATTGGGAAGGGACTTCTACAGGCGAAGACTTGGACTCTTGGAAGATCGAAGGGACCCTTTTGGTGACTTAAAGGCTTGGAGATTCCACTAAAAGCACCAAAGAGGTTTGGACATTCTCTCGACTTGAAGGACTCGAAGGCTCTTGGAATCCTGTTACCTAACACGGTTCCGGATTCTAGGGAGTTACGCCACGCGTCGTTAGATGTCGTCCACACCGTCGTTCTCCCTCTTGATCGATCAATCGATTCCGTACTTTTAGTGGATTCTCTCCTCCTCGATGACCACGAAACCCTAACCTAGCAAAGGTCGATTTCCTTGCCCACAAGTACCGTAAGCCAATCTAAAGGGTGAATCTCTGTTGTAGTCCTTGGAGTAGTTCGATAAGCCCACAACACGCTTAAGTAGCTCCTCGGCCATCGCCATGCTTCATTCAATCTACGCTTGATCCCGTTCAATGACGTTACATTGGTCACTTGACTTGTCCATTTGACGTGGATGAGCCTCTTGAGGTCTTTCGTGTTGAATCCTAGTTCTTTCAAGAATGCCTCAAATTTCGATCCTGTTGGCGTCAGTTGTTCGATACAACACCTTAGGAATCCGGCGAAACACCACGAACTCCTTTATAAACTTTAGGCATTCCTTTTAGTTATTGATAGAAGTGGTTTTGCCTCCACCCACTTGAGTCGTATAATCAATAAGCAACTATAATGAAGTGACGACCTTTAGCTTTTCGGTAATGGACCCGATATATCAACCCCCAGACGGTGAAGGGTATAGGAGATAAGATCGAGTATAGCTCTTACGGTGGTGATGTGGGATCGAATTTATTTAGTTGACATTTCTCGCACTTCTTGGCGTACTTTCGATTCTTCTTTTAAAGATGGTAGGCCAATAGTACCTGACGGCGAAGTATCTTATAGGCTAATGACTTAGGCGCCATATGGTCACCACAAATACCTTCATATCTTCCAAAAGAGCATAGTCGACGGATGGAGTCGAAGCATTTCAATAGTGGAGATGAAAAGCTCTTGAACAGATCTCCATCAATCGAACAAAATTAGCACTTTTATACTTAACTTTTTTGGCGAGCATCCGATTCGAAGGTAAGGCGCCATCTGCCAGAATCTACATATATGGAGTCGACCGGTGATTGGTTACGATCGATGCACATCACCGATTCATAATAACCACTTGGGATGTTGCAAAGTTTGTAAATCAATCGACCCATCAAAGCGTTAACATCCGTAGTGGCTAATTTGGAGAATCGTCGGCAATTGAATTGTTATTAATTTCGATCCTTGAAACTTCATAAGATTGGAAATCTTTGAAGTTGCTCCTTGATTACATTAGATATTGGATCATTTTGGGCCTCGAGCTTCGTATTCCCGGAAAGTTGCTTAGCGATTAATTGAGAATCACTAAAGATGATTATTCTTTGCACTTCAAGACTCTTTTGCCATGCGTAACCTACAAGTACCGCTTCATATTCGACCGTTGTTTGTCGCTTTGAGCGAAATCGATGGCTTGTTGTACCTTGAATCCCTCTGGACTCGTCGAATAACACTGCTCCATTTGGCGTCAGGTGGTAGAAGACCCATCTGCATCTGGCGATCCACACGAACTCTGCCTGCTTTGAAGAAGCTGCAAGCTAGCGTATCCGATCCTTGACTTCCTTCTACAACTTCATCGACTTGAGAAAATGAGCATTCAACAACAAAATCAGCCAAGGCTTGTCCTTTGATGGCGATTCGGGGATGATATTCAATGAAAAATTTGTGACAACTCCATCGTCCATCGGTAATCTCCCGATACCTCGGGTTTGCCCATAATCTTCTTTAAAGGCGATACGTCTATATATATTACCAATCTACCCGGAAGTATTGTCTAAGCTTTTCATTACTAGCGAGTTATTAAAAGCGAAAACAAACTTTCAATATTCGGTACCTTGTTTAGCATCCGAAGGACATGGCTTACATAATAAACCGGGTCTTTTACTTTTGACTTCACGCACGCAAAGCTCCTCTCTACGCCAATGATGAACTGTTGCCAGTACAAATATAAAGGTTTAGCGAGGAGCGGGCTTCACCAATAAAGGTCTCAGAAGATAAATAGGACTTGATGCTTTCGAAAAGCGTCTTCACGCTCAAAGTCCATTGAAATGTCTTTGCATTCTTGACCCTTTCAATGTATCGAAACGATGACATCTTTCCATTGACTTGGACATAAACCTCCTCAAAAGCTGCAATCCTTCGATCAGACGTTGAACATCTTTAAATGGTGAGGAGTCTTCATGTTCGATGTCGCTTGAATCTTCTCGGGATTGGCTTGATTCTCTCGGTGACAAGATATCCCGAAATTTGCGAGCTCTGAGCCAGAAGGTGCATTTAGTGGGATTCAATCTCAAATTGTGTTGTGAATGTGCGAAAACATTCTTCGAATCATCCGGATGTTTATGTACCAACATACTTTTGACAATCATATCGTCTACATACACTTCCATATTCTACCGGTGATATCTGAAAACATGGTTCATCATTCTCGATATGTGGCTCCGGCATTGATGATGAGGTAGAAGGTCGTTTCTTATAAGCATATCTTAGAGCGATGCGTAATGAGCGCCGTCTTGGTATATCTTCTTCTACATGGAAATTTGATGGTAACGGAGAATGCATCCATGAAACTTAATAAAGCGTACCACAAGTGGCATCGATTAGTTGGTCGATGTGGGGTGGGGGTAGAAATCCTTGGACAAGCCTTATTTAAATCGGTATAGTCGATCACGGACTACGCCATTTACCATTTTGCTTGTACAGCACCACATTTGCCATCCATTGCGGGTGGTCAATCTCGAAAGATGAAATCTGCTGCTAGCAGTTTTGCAATCTCTTCATCAATTATTATTTGGCGTTCGGTGCGAAAATCCTCTCTTCTGTCGGTGGCTTCTTGACGGGTTACCTCCAGTAGATGCTCAATGATATCCTACCTTACCCCGGCATATCCACGAGGCTCCCGAGCAAAAATATCAACATAGCTTTGCAAGAGCTCCATGAGGTTAAATGAGAGGATTCGGCGAATCTTGAACCTATTTTCACTGCTTTTGTTTGCTTTGCGGGATAAGCTCTATCTCCTCTGTTTCTTGGTGGCATGACCAATGGTTCGAACTACTTTACGTGAAAGGTTCGATCTCTCTTGCCATAGCATCTTACCTTTGATATTCCCACTCCGAAGTGATCACAGACATTTATAACATCTTACGGCGAGATCGAATCCCCCTTCTCCCTGCCAGCCCCATGGTAGTAGGAAATTTAATTTTGAAATGAGGAATAGAGGTCACGACTTGCAAAGCAATTAAAGCGAGCCTTCCCAAAATAGCATTATAAGCGAATTTACATTTACAACATAAAATTTGCAAATAATTTCTACTGTTGAAATTTCATTAGAAGATATTTGGCGGTTTAATAGTTCAACCACTTTATCCGGGTCATTACTAAAACCATATAAAGGAGCTTCTTGTCCCACTCCATCTTTCACCCATCTAAAGTGCATTCTCGATAAGCGTGGGCATCTGAGAATATCTGAAGACCCATTATCCACCATCATCAGTTTCATATCTCTACAACCCACTTGTGCGATCGAGCACCAATGATCCCTCGTGCGGTTCGATAATTTCGAAAGTAGTCTTCATCGATAAAAGATTACCGAACTTCCGGATAAGGTCTGTCGATCTTGAGGAGGTACCTGCTGTGTCGTAGCCAAGAATCTAAGTAACCGGTAACTTCTTTCCAGCGAGTTTGCCGAAGTACCCCGGTGATGACATCTACCACATGCCTTGCGGTAGTTGAAGCGGGTAACACTTGTTGGCCCGGGTTGAGCTACGAGGAGCAGGCCCTCTATCCTGCTTTGTTGATTGGTTACGGCGACCCACATCTTTGAATCAAAGCTCGCATGCATGTACCTTCCTTTCAATAAAGTCTTTCAAACTAACTGATCGTTTGTATCGTGACCCGAAGCTTGATGATAATCACAATACTTACGAGAATTCCCTTTTCGGGCTTAATGTTATCTCGAGTGGTTCGAAAATAGGTTGGTTCTTAATTTGATCCAAGATAACGACCACATGCGTATTAAGTGTTGTGTCGTTCTATTCACTCGTTGTCTTTGGAAGCGAGACGACGTCTCCACCTTTGTCTCCAATTATTAAACTTTTTCGATCATACTCATAACGGTCTTTATTACCCTTATTCTTTCTACGATCTTTATCGATTACATCGATCTATCTCCTTAGGCGGTGGTGCAGGCGGGGCGTTTAAGGCTGTCCATAGCTTCCTCTACCACGATATAACCTTCAGCTTTGTCAAAGGCCTCAGCAAGACTCTTCGGGTGATGAAACATCAACTTCTTCACTAACTTTTACGATTTAACGGATCTAACCCATTACGAAACAATCCAACGGCTTGTAGATCATTCAATCATCACACACGGCCTCTTGCTTCACGGAATCTCTTCACATATTGGCCCAAAGACTCATTCGGCTATCGAACTGAGCGATGAACGATTGGTTTTCCCTTCTTTTATTGCTTCCAAGCGAGCATGAAATTCTTGCACATATGCTTGAAGATGAAATTGAATTTGAGGCAAAGTCCCCATCCAACTGCCGGCATCCTTTAAGTGTTGTGGCGAAAGTATGACACTTAGCGACATCGCTAAAGTCATAATAATCCATCGATCGATTGAGCGCTTTGTTGTGGTCATAAGGATCCCCGATCCATCATAACTCTCCATATGGGGTAACTTCTTGGTGGGTTGACTTTTTCTACAGAATTTTACAGCGGAAAAAGGGTTCCTTCTTTCTCTAAAGTGTCCTTAAATCTTTACCGCTTATGGCTGCTTGAAGCTCTTTTAACTCTTTAACCAAATAATCTACTCCTTACGGTTGAGGCGATGCTTCCTTTTTCGATGACTCCTTTCTCCCATGGGTAGGCCGGTTTCTTCTATGAGACCTTGACTCTGAAGGGCTTCTTCCGGTGTGAGTGCCTCTGAGGCGGTGTACCCTCGGTAGACTCTCGGGAGTACAATCTCTAGATATGCTTCGTCTTTGTGCTCGGGCGCTTGAGGCGATAATGTCTTGACAATAAGGGCTCTCTTTGTGGTTTGAGAATGCGATCCTGGGCCAGAGCCTCTTCGTTCCTCAGGCCTGCTCCTTAGAATCGACGGGTGATGTACCTCCTCGATCTTTGAGGAGTAGGGCTTGAGATCTTCTTCTCTCGATTTGACCTCGAGACTCGTCTTGAATGAACGGAGTTCTTTTCCGCCCGGTGTCCTTGCTCTTGGGGCCGATTATAAGCGAGTTCTTCATCTCTCAGCTACATCATTCGGGCCATCTGTTGACTATATCTGTCGTTGCTTCCACAAGTACCTCCATAGCTTTATCCGCTTCATCGGCCATCTTGGCTGAGTCGTGAAACCTTTTCATCTTGGTCTTCTCGGTATATCGAGTTAGGCGAAGTGCCTTCTACTCGTTTTGGCCAAGTGGCGGATCTTTTATCGATGGGGTAGACTAACCTCGTTTAACCTTACCCGTCTTCTTGATTGAAAATCTTGAGGATCGTTTGAATGGCCAGTCTTGCATGAACACTTATTCTTGGGTCCCCAACGATCCTTATGAGACTTACTTCGGGGTGTCGATTCACTTGGCGACCCTCGGTGCCGCCGGTGTAGGTGTTCTACTCTTCACCATGAATATTGGCGTAAACAAACCACGGTTTGTGATTGAAAAATATTGAACACTTTAGAACTCCCCCCTCTTTCTGGCGCTTGATGTTAGCGCCGGGATCTTTCTCCCACGTCCCGATCACGAAAGGCAGCGTCGATATCCTGCCTTGATTCAACAAATCGACACCAAAAGCTTGGCGGCGACCGAGTGAGGGATAACTCGGCGTGAGAGTCGATCTGATGATCGATCGTCAAGGTCAACAATGGAGAAAAATATTATCTAGTGTAAGAGAGGATAGAATAAAATTACAATGAAAAAAAATGTATGTGTTACTTACTCTCTTATGTGATCTTGGCCCGTCATACTCCATATCCAGGTTCTTAGTCTGCCACCTGCCTCACGACACCTTTTTCCCTTACTTAGGTCACTTGATAGAAAAGTAAACAGTCTACTTTCACCCCCTCTGTTACTGTTTGCCACCGCCGGTCATCTGAGTCCCATCCTCATTAATGCCATGCAGCAAAGTGGCAGACATAATAGTCAAACGTCATTTGGCATAATGATTCTTTGGTGAAATGGGATTAAGTGATAATTTGTATAATGGGCGATATAATGACTAGGCCCAAATAATAAGAATGACCCGATGATGAGATCCAAACATGACTTAACATAACATGATCCAGGGAGGGCCGATAATTTCATTACGATAAAGAAAAGGATTATGGCAACAGTGAAAAGTATGACAAGTAGGGAGAGGTGGAGGAAGAGAGAGAGAATTATGTAAGCGATGGAGGAGAAGAGGAATGACCGGTGGAGCCCGTTTGGGTCGGACTCCACTTGGAAGTTAACGATGTCGGGTGCTCCAAGCGGATAATAAGTTGAAATTTATTTAGGGTCATTGTTTCCATCTTTTCCGACGAACAAACAACTAATAAAAAAAGGGACTTATTTTGTATACATAAAAAAAATAAAAATAAATAGCTAGCAAGGTTCTATACTTGTGTATTGAATCTGTCCCAGAATTTTAAGCACTTCTATGGAGGAGGAGGGGTTTAATTTTATTTTGGCTAATAATTTTACAAGAAAACAAAATGCTGAATCAATTTTGTATACCTACTTTCTTCTGTTTTCTTGTGTTACGGCTAGAGACTTTATGTTCGATTTTGAATAGTAGGAGTGTAGGGTAATAGTACTATTGTTGAACAAAGAATGGCCTGGTGCCCTACTACTATAGAAGATAGATCTGTCTGACATTTCATTATCATTATTAAATGAAAAGCCGGTGTATCACCAGTTTGCTTGAGCACCACGAATAGAGTAGATGATGCAATGCAACCAAACATACCAAACTATTAAAGAGTAAAGACTCCCCCTATTTCATACAGTATCTTCTAAGAAAGAAAGAAAATATATATATATATATATATGGGTATTGATTTCTATCTTGCATTTTTTATATGATAGTAGCATATAATGATAATAGATTTATCATTATAATTTTTTCAGAATGCTATTATTATTCATTAATAACTTATAATTTTCAAAATGAATATGGAACAAAATTTCTTTAATATTTACAACTTTTACAAATGAGATTCTTTTTATCAAAGTAGAAGATTACTATTCACTTTTGAAAAATTAAATTTAAATTTAAACTTGATATGCTAAACTTAAAATCTAAAACAATAAATCTTATAATTAATAGTACTTTATAAATAGTTTGTGATATTTATCGTTGTCTTGACTAAATTTACATTAATTTCATGAATATTCACATAGAAAATGATAGGGTTAAATACACTTTTTTTCACTCTACTGAGAATTAGATTTACAAATACATCATTAATTTGAATTTTTTACAATCAGTCGATTGAACTACAAATATTTTTCAAATCGTTACAAATTCCGTTAAATGACTTTGACTTTTAACAGAAAATACACATGTATGCCACGTAGGAGAGAGAAAATTGAAGTGGTCAATTATAGAGAAAGAAATCATAAGGCAAAATTTTATAAATAAAGATGAATTTTTCTATAAATATTATTTTTGAATATTATGGAATAAATTTGATATAATGTTATAGTTGTGGGTAATATTTATAAATTTTGCAAAGTATCTGCAGTTGTTATAAAATATTACGTTTGGTGAGAATATTCTTTTTGTTAGGGAATATTAAATGCATCTACTCAATCATTGGTGGACCCTAGCAATGAATTATTGTCGGATTGAGAAAAGCGACAAAAATATTTTATAAAAATAACGGCGGAGGTGTTCTGAATTAAAAGCTGTTGAACTACCGGTGGTAAAAAATGCGATGTCTGGCGTAGTTGCGTAGTAGCGCACGGTATTGATTATTGATCTTCGTGAGAAGTCAACTCATTATGCTCGATTATTACTTCTGATAATTGTTGCATCATATCTCTTATATTATTGATTCGATTATTGTCACGATGTCATCACATATAATATGTTATGGTATTAAATCAATAATTGAGGCGACAAGTTATAAATGATTAATAATTGTTGAAAGATTAAATATGTGTTGATGAAAAAAAATGATTTGTGGTAAGTTTGATTATTTTATGGGGGCTCGTATGTCATCATCTAAGAGTCTCTTAAATCGATAGTAATTACCTTCGTCGATAGTAATTACCCTTGTGAATAGTATTTACCTTAAATCGATAGTAATTACCTTCGTCGATAGTAATTCCCTTGTGAATAGTATTTACCTTCGTCGATAGTAATTACCTTTGTCGATAGTAATTACCCTTGTGAATAATATTTACCTTCGTCGATAGTATTTACCTTCGTTAATAGTAATTACCTTTACCGGATGTCGAACCACTTGTCGTTTCACATTACGGTGTCGAACCACTTGTCGTTTCACATTCAGACGTCGAACCACTTGTCGTTTCACATTCTGAGCGTCGAACCACTTTTCTTTTCACATCGTTAGTCGTCAATGAACTTGCCTTTTTCACGGCGGTCTTAAGCTAGAAACCTTCATAAATAGAGGCTGGGGCTTCATTATTTTTCACGAATTCATTCAAGTATAGAAAGAGAAAGTATAGAGAGAATAAGGAAGAAAGAAGAAGAGTATTTTGTTCTACTATGCTGCGATTTCAATCTCCTACCAAATGTAAGGGGTGTTATTCTTTCTTATTCATGAAGAAGAATTGTTGTTATTCCATTGCTTATTATTACATTGGAATAACTTTGTATCGTGGTTTACCTATACTTGGTGACATTCTTCTATTATTACATTGGAACATCACATGCATGTGTTTTACAGGACACTGGTTAAATCTTTATTATTTTGTTGGAATATCACATACATGTGTGTTTTTACCATCGGACTGGTTAAAATCTTTATTATTACTGTTGGAACATCACATGCGTGTGTTTTACAGGACTGGTTCCGTCTTTATCATTCTGTGGAATATCCTATCATGTGTTTTACAGGATCTGGTTCCATCTTTATTATTACATTGGAACATCTTGTCGGTGTGAATTTCACGACACAGTTCCGTTATTTATTATTACATTGGAATAACTTTTATGCGTGCGGTCTATCGCATGCATGGTGATTTCTTTTGTTATTCCATTCTTTATTATACCCAGTTGGTTAAAACTTTGACTTCTATACTCCATGAAATTAGTGGAATATCCTTGATATTTGCGTTTCATCGATATCTTTTCATATTCTTGATCATTCTTGAATTTTACTCTCTGAAAATAGTATCGTGTTGATAATTTGGGCGTTAATAATTCCTAGATAAAATAATTCTTGAACTTGTTTTATTGAATTCTTATATCATTGTCATCATCCTCGTGTTTATATTTTTTAAAGTCATACATGGCACATAGTGCGTAGATGGACTTGAAATACGATTATGACCGAGAGACTATTGATTGTAATCATGGCAGTAATGTTACAAATGATGTGGTAAAAATCCTCGATGGTAGTAGTGCATTGATGGGCGATTGTTGGCATGATCGTGACCATTAATGAATACACAAATATTCTTGGCGTAGTGCGTGAATAATTATAGGTGCGTAATCTTAAAGAATATCCTTGAGTTAAGTAGTGCGGGGTGATTCGATGATGTGGAATATTTATTAAAGTTTGAGTCTCAATTTATAACGATGATGAAAAACCTTTTAAAACCTAAAAGATAGTAGACTTTATTTTCTACTTGACTCTTTTAATAGATTGCATATTCATTGCAGATTAAAGCGGTTGTCTACATTATATTTTATCGGTTTAACATTGTTGAAGACTATTGATAATTTATTACGCATTATCTTAGTCGTAATATTTCTTCTTGGGCTAGTTGAGCTCACCTTTCTTTCAACTTTATTCTCTTGAAATGAGAATATAAATTTGGGACGAGTCGGGGAAGCAGTGATGATCCACGAAGATAGCATTAGTAGTCCTCATTTTATTACGTGAAATAGTGTGATAATAATTATAATGAGGACTCCTTTTTGAGTTTGTATAATATCTAGTGAAGCGATATTTGTATTTAAACTCACGATTTATATTCGTATTATGCGACAGCAGTTATGTTAGTAAGTTGTATTTAAATTACATACCATGTAAGTGGCGACCCAAGATGGGTGATGTATACCTAATTTTGGGGACGTCACAAAAGCTGATATGATTTTTGACTAGGAAAGAGAAAAAAAAGTTAATTCATCAAAGGGATAAGGTCCAAAAATGCCCCTGACATTTTCCTCAATGTCTACCTAGCACCCTATACTTTTTCTTTGTCCAAAAATACCCTTAACGTTACAATTTTTGGGTCATTCGAGCCCCTGCCGTTAACAGCTATGCCAACTAGACTAACATCCATCCAAATTGATTACGTGGCAGCCACATGGACATACTAAAAATATTAATTAAAAAATATACTAAAATACTAATAAAAAAAAAATACTAAAATACTAATTATAAAATACTAATTTTTTTTTAAAAAATACTAAAATACTAAAATTCAAATTATTTTATTAATTAAAAAATACTAAAATACTAAATTATTTTACTAAATATTTAGTATTATATTTTACTAAAATACGAATTTACTAAAATTTAACGTTAAATTTTTTTTCTATTACTAACTTTTTTTACTAAAATAAGAATATATTTAGTATTATATTTTACTAAAATACGAATATATTTAGTATTATATTTTACTAAAATTTAACGTTAAATTTTTTCAATTACTAATTTTTTTTTACTAAAATACGAATATATTTAATATTATATTTTACTAAAATACAATTTACAAAAATTTAACGTTAAATTGTAAAAAAAAGTTAGTAATTGAAAAAATTTAACGTTAAATTTTAATAAATTCTTATTTTAGTAAAATATAATACTAAATATTTAGTAAAATTTGATATATTATACTAATATTTAGTAAAAAGTAAAAAGTATATAATACTAATATTTAGTAAAATAATTTTAGTATTTTAGTATTTTTTAATTAACAAAATAATTTGAATTTCGATATTTTAGTATTTTAAATTATTTTTTAGTATTTTAGTTTTTTTTAAATTGGTATTTTAGTATTTTTTATTTATATTTTAGTATTTTTTAATTAGTATTTTTAGTATGTCCATGTATTTTAGCACGTAATCAATTTGAATGGATGTTAGTCTAGTTAGCTGGCAATCCATTATTTGAGAGAACGAATGACCCAAAAATTGTAACGTTAAAGGTATTTTGAATAAAAAAGTATATAGAGTCTTCATGGACGTTGGGAAAAATGTCGAGGACATTTTTGGACCTTATCTCATTCATCAAATGTTTGGATAGATCTAAAATCCAAATAATTGTTATTATAATTTTAATTTTAAAATTATACAAAATTTAAATTTTATAATTTAATTTAATTTAATTTAATTTAAGAAATATTTATTTTTATTTAAAAAAAAACCAAACTGCGTTGTTGTGACGGAGAATGAGAGAGAGAGAACGTTGTTTAGTTTTTTTTTTTAATAAAAATAATAATTATTATTTTTGTTATTAAAAAAACGCAGTTTTTTTTAATAAAAATAATTATTTTAATAAAATTTTTAAAAAGTGTTTTTTATAAAATAAATAAAACCGCAGTTTTTTTTAAAATAAAAAAAAAAAAACTTACTTTTTTATAAAAATAAAATAAAAATACAGTTTTTAAAAAAATGCAGTTTTTTTATATAAAATAAAATAAAAAAATGCATTTTTTAAAAAAATGCATTTTTTTAAAAAAACGCAGTTTTTAAAAAAATATTTAAAATGCACAGTTTTTTAATAAAAAAAAATTATATACTAATATAGTTTATTATTAATTTATTCAATTAATATTTTTTTTATTAATCTAATTATTTGTTATTTAAAAAGAGAAATTCAAACTTAAAAATTAAAAATTTAATTATTTTTATTAATTAATATATTTATTTTATTAATTTAATTATTTGTTATTTAAAAAAGAAAAAGTCAAGTTTGAAAATCAACAAAATTCAAACTAAAGTTATTTTGTTATTATTATTAAAAACAAATCCACAATGGGTCTTATATTACACATAAGCGTTGCCATATGTAGACTTTCCGTTAACTTTTAACATTTTTAAGCGGAAATTTTAATTTTTGTAAAAAAATTATAGTTGATGAGTTATTAGTAAAAAATTGGTCCAGGTGATGTATTTATGGCAGGAATTCGAGTAGAGTGGGGAAAATGTGTATTTAACCCGAAAATGATATATAGTGCGACTTTACATGTCCACTTTTTGATTTCGAGTTATGCGGATAAATCTAATTGATAATATTTTTATGATGTATGTGATACAGTGTGCCAATTTTATATTAGTTTTATCAAATTTCATATATTGATATATGTCGTAATCATAATTTGACTATAATTTTTCACAATTTATAACAGTTTTCTATCCACATTTACAATCAGTTCACCAACTATACATGGCAAAAAAAAGAAGAAGATTAATTGTTTATTTTTTGTAGAGTATAAAACTAATTATAAAATAAATATTGTACATGAAACTAAATCGAAACCAAGTGTTGAATATAAGAACTCAAATGACAATAATGTTTTGGTGAAAAAGATTGGATATAAAAATAGGTATCCAATTATCATGAAATTAATTTCATGGTAAATTGGTTAATTGACCAATACAATGCTGACACGTAAAGAGATATCACCTCTCATATCGACATTGTATTAATCAATTGACCAAAGTTGACTTCATACTAACCACTTCTCAAAAATAGGATACAAAATGATGTGTATAGTATTGATTGGTTATAATTATCAGACTCATTCATATACCATCAACTAATTAGGGGAATTGTTAATTGACCGAGAGGTGATCTCTTTTTGCGTGTTAACACTGTATTAGTCAATTGATCGACTTATCATTAAAATAATTTTATGATAACAAGAATCCACTCATTAGAATATGACACAATACTATTTTATATCAAATTTTTATAACAATCTATTGCTACTGTAAGTCTGTAACATTACTCCTAGAATGATTGTTTAGCACACTTTTCTTGATTAATAATTTGTGTATACTATTTTCAATATATTAAGCAAACCTTTTAAAGGCCAACAATATCACGTGTGAGCTACTCCCTCCATTATTATATTATATGTATGTCGTTTTAGACTTTTTTTGTTATTTCTAATTACTTTGTTAAGAGAATTAATCACTATTTTTCTTAAATTGTCCCTCATTACTCCACCTAATTTTTTGATTCATATTTATTATTATCATATACTACTCTTAAGTCTTTCTCTTCTTCTACCAATAAAACTCTTGCATTTACTCCTCTACTCTTATATAGTTATATGTGAGGTGAATGGTATTATAGACAATTGATAGTATAGTTAATATTTTTTAATTATTTCTTAATTTTTGTACACATGTTTAAAACGACATATATTAAAGAACGGAGAGAGTACCTAAGTGAGCCTGTTTATTTCTATGGATCACTATCCATAATTAAATCCACTGAAACTCGTGATTCACGTGAAGTGTTGCGAAATATAATCCATTAAATTGTGATAATTATTTTAAATGAGGAAAAATAAAATATATTACGAATATTTACATTGATATTTTAATTATCAATAAAGTAGATATATATTAATTGTAATATTTTTGGAAAAATATTAATAATTGGGAATTTATATAATTTCTATCAATTTTGTATATTAATAAATTTCAAATTGTAATTCAAAATATCTGCATGATTCTTAAAAGAGTACCATATTGCAAAAAAAATTAAACCGAATTACAAAATACATCAATACATAAAATTTGTTGGAATTATAAAGGGTCTCACAGATTATATATATTCTCAGACTCAACGATTATCACTGATATTTATTTATAAAATTGACAATTAAAGAGTCTACTTAAATTTTTACAATATATATTATTTTTAATTTAAATTTATAATTTTATATTTAGTCATATTTCTTAAGTATTTCATGATATTAATTTTAATTAAATAAATTTATATTAGTTTTAAAGTTTAAAAGTTCAATAAATTATATTCTGATTGGGCTTTTAGCGCCGCCTATGGGCTGGGGTCCGAAACATCATTCTTACCCGAAGTAAAATTTAGAAAATTGGGGAAACAGCCTCGAATCTTCGATAGGGTCTTCTCCTCACTCCAACAACTGGTCAATATTGCTAGGGGTTATTCGACAATTTGCTTCTTCATCGTTTCCTTTTCATCCGTAGATAAGGTAAGGTTAATAATTTTATTTCGTTTTTGTGGATATATTTGGATAATTTCGGCTACATATTTTATTTATCTGCCTTTGATTTTTACCTCATGTTTTGGATTCAATTTGACAAATATATCATCAAAATTCGTAGCTTTGCTGTATGTTGTTTCGTTTTAACATTGTCGATTACGTGATTTGATCGATCACCTAGAGATGATAATAGTCTAGGGTTTGATTGAGGATTAGATTCTTACCACTAAGTTGATGGAATGGAGTTGATTTTACTGTTAAAACGTGTTATATAATAATTAATAATCTAATTCTGGTCTTTACCTGTCTTCTATTCTTTTTGGTTGTATTTTACCTGTCTTCTATTTCTTTTATGGTTGTACTCGCTTAGTTACCCTTTTAAATTCTTTTGAGATTGGTGATTATAAATTTATAATGCCAAAAAATCTTTAAAGAATCTTTTGTTTGACATGAAATCTAGGATAAATTATTAATTTTGCTCATGTTTGATGATAAAGCTTTGTATCTTTGTAACAATCTTATTCATTTATTAATAAAAGTATTAATTTATTAAAGGACTTTTAATTATCTACTCTATGATCTTTGTTTTAATTTTAATATAATATAAACCCGACATTGAGGAATCGAGTTTTAATGGCAACAATGATGCTTGAGAATAATGATGATTTTGATTATTCTAATGTCAGATCTAAATTCTTTAGAAAGCTTAAAACTAAAATAGTTCCCAATCATTGGATTACTAAATTGGGGATTAGTCGTCCGGATAGATTATCTACGTCGTTAACTTTTCGTTGGATGAGGATGATTGATCTAATGATCATTTAAAGCTTGGAACAAAATAGTTCCCCAATCATTGGATTATAAAGGTCTTCCGGATTAGAAATAAGTTCATTGGATGAGGATGAGCATTGGCTCATTTGTTGGAGGAATACCTAATGGAGTTTTATTTAGAATAAGTCGATAGGAATTCTGTAGTGATAGTAATGGAGTGATCCTTGGACTTGAGATCATCATAGTATCTTGTGTATGATGAGTTATACTTTTACTTATTCCTTAAGACCCTTAGGGTATATCAAAGGTATGCTTGGGTATAATAAGTTGTACATGGAGATAATGTATGATCGATAAAGAATACCACCACAATAAAGAAGAGAAATGTCTATGTGATTCGATAAATGACAACCCATTGAGTCGTTGGCAGCGCGAATGAAATTAGAAAGGAGTTTCTAATTTGCATTATTTGAGTTGTGCGTTTAAGAGTCGAAATACAATATAATTAAATAAAATAAGACTTGAGTAATTCCATATGTCTTATATTTAATTGGGACATTGTATGGTGGAAGGATTGAATTGTCACGGTAACTATTTACTCAAAGGTTCTTTTATGATTAATGTTGAAATCTATATTATCGGAAAGTGATTGATGTTTAGGGAGAACATCACTATTGTAGAATAAATATTATTTAAATAAATTAATTGTTTAATTTATTTATTTAAATAAGATTAGAATTGTTACAATTGATTTATTCACATTAGGTTTAATATGGAGAACACAAAAGATTATGTAAAAGGAAGAATAATTATTTAAGTAAATGGCATAATCGTAATAATATATTATGTATATTTAATTTAATCTATGGTGATAGAATAAATTAAATAAACTTAATATTATTATTTAATATTTTAGAAATATTAAATATAAATTAATAAGAGAGTCTTATTAATATTATTACAATTATTATTATTTTAATTTCTAAAATAGTTTAGGAATTAATTTAATATAAATACTCTCATTTATTCTAATTGGATTAGGAAGGAAAATTAGTTAAAGAAGTTTAATTAATTATCACTAATAAGATTAGGGAGCTTAATTAATTAAAAGAATTAATTAATTAAAACCCGATTCCTTAATTGTTAAGGTGGGTTCTTGCGTCTATAAATAAGAGAATGCTTATTATGGGTGGTATGGGTTGTTGACTTTTAACAAAAATGCGTAATAATTCCAGTTGTTGGGGTATGCTTTTTACATAGAGATAGAAAAAGCTAGGGTTTAGCCGTACCCTTCTTCTTGAATTTTCTTCTTCCTTGGTGGATCACCTCTGAGGCGAAACATATGGGTGGCTAACGTTGATCGAAGGAAGGAAAAAAACCGGTGGATTGAGTTGAGCGAAAGGATTTGGAGGTGAACTTGTGCGCGAGGAAATTTCGATCTTGAGGTATGATTTTATTCTTTATCTTTTCGTTTAATTAATAATTATCGTAAAGGGTGATCCGGGTATATGGTTTGTAAAAATTTTAAACTACGATTTTACGCTTACTTGATTTTATGCAATTTGATTACGTTGTGAATATTCTAAAACTAACGATGGTATCGAATGAAACTTGTATGCAAATTATTAATTGTTTAGATTTGATATGTATGTTGATATGTGTTTAGAAACAATTTAATTGGGCGTAATTTATTGTATAAAATTTAATTATAAAAAAAAAAAAAAAAAATAAAAGTAACCAAAAGTTACTTTTCCGTAGTTACCAAAAGTGTACAGGAAATTTAGCCACGTTTTTTTATTTTGATGATGGACGGACTTACAACAAAAGGAGTAAAACAGCACGGAAATCGAGGCCAGATTTCATATGTAGCAACAAGTGAAATTTTTTTGCCCAGGAACTTTCGTTTTATATATATATATATATATATATATATATAATTATATATATATATATATATATATGTATATATATACCGAATATATATAATATATATATGATATATTTCTAATTATTTTATAATTAAAATAAAATATTTATTTTAATTTTAAAATAAAAGGTTTATTTAATATTAAAATATAGAGTTTATTTTAATTTTAAAATTGAATATTATATATATATATAATTATTTTAATCTTAAAATAAAAGTTTATTTTAATTTTAAAATAAAGGTTTATTTAATATTAAAATAAAAGATTTATTTTAATTTTAAAATTAAATTTCATGCTTAACTAATTAGAGTTGGAATTGGATTCCAGCGATAACTAATTGGAGTTGAAATTGGATTTTATTTTTCCTAAAATAAAGGAGTTTATTTGTGAATAGGAAGTAAATCAATGCTTTCCTTAAATAAAGGAGTTTGTTTAGATATGAAATAAGATTTCGTATTATTCAAAATAAAAGAGTTTATTTGTGAATAGGAAAGAAAATCATATTTCGCTTAAATAAAGGAGTTTATTTAGATATGAAATAGAATTTCATATTATTCAAAATAAAGAGTTTATTTGTGAATAGGAAATATAATCAAGTGTTTCCTTTAATATTTTTTTACATGGAATTGGATTCCATAATTAATTAAAATAAAGAGTTTATTTTAATTAAAGATTTTTTTATTACATGGAATTGGATTCCATAATTAATTAAAATAAAGGAGTTTATTTTGATTAAGATTTTGATTAAAATAAAATAGTTTATTTTATTCAAAATTGGATAAATTAAAATAAAATAGTTTTATTTTGATTTAAATATGGATTAAAATAAAGGAGTTTATTTTGATTCAAAATTAGATTTTATCTTAACTAATTTTGCCCATTAAATGATATCAATATATATATTAAATGTTTATTATTCATGAGATGAATGTTATTTATTGATCGTATGGTGATGTGTATGATAATAAATGAGATTGATTAATGGATTTATTGACCCGATGCGATTGGATTTTATTTTAGTTGGATGCGTGAATGTATGGGTTTTTATTAAATGGGGTTACAACATGCATCTTCTCTAATTTTTCTTAATGTAAATTCTCTCTCCTCCCATGTACTTCCCTTGGCTGGCGATCGAGGTTTATTTATTTTAAATAGTTTTGTAATAGGAATAGTTAGAATTAATTTTGAAGAATTAGAGATCGAGAACAAGCGCTTGAAGACTTGTTTTGTAATAGAAACTTGGGTTTAAATGTAATAGTTATATTTAAATATTATTTCTTGCTTTTTAGGGTTTTGACCTTTTGGTTCACTTGGTGGCTCTAGTGAACGAAACTAGAATAAAAGTCCATAATCAATCAGGGTAGAATATAGTATTACATATGTGCGTGCTTATACTATATATATTATATATTATGCAAACATGCTTAGCATGTTCATTAATATAATGGCGTATTTATATATATATATGCGTAATGCGCTAAACAAGATGAGACAAATTAATAACAAACCCTCGATTTTTATATTAAGTCTAGCGTTCAAAGATATTTGGAATATCGAGCGTCGCCTTCTAGCATGATAAAATTAATAGAGTATTAAATATTTAATATGAGTTTGTTGTGTCACCACAAGACAAGTATTAAGTATTTAAGATGTTAATTATCACATTTGATGCTTATAAAGAAAATTGAACAATATTGTTTTGTTGTGTCACCACAAGGATTATATTTTCTTTTTGAATATATGAAGTGCTAGGTCGGACTTAACTTGGATAATTTTGATTCGGATGTGCCACCACTTGATCAAAATAATCTAAGAGCAAAAAAACGAGGAGTTGCATAGTTGATGTAATTGACAAAAGTTATCTACCTATTTATTTATATATAGTTTGTTGTGTCACTGACAAGGCTATATACATTTGAAATGGGATCCTTATTCTCACTTAGCAAATCTTTAATTAGATTTTGCTTAGAACTATATAAGTGAGGTAATATAGTTTGAAGAAAATAGTGGGAGATACCAATTTAAAACAAGACCTAATTTATTTTGGTAATTAATAATAGAATGTATGTTAAAATGTTGTTAATTACAAATTCATTTCTGAGAATTTTACAATGTCTAAAATTACTATCCTTTACGAAGCGTATTAGATGCTAAATTAATCGAGACCCAGATTAAGCGGATTGGTTAAGGAATTTGAGAATAGTTCTCATAGCTAAAAGCTATCTTATATCCTTAATATATCTATCCTGCAATAGTTGCAGACAATGCCTCTGAGGAAGACATTGCTACTTTTAGAAAGTGGCGAGATGATGCTGTGATTAGCTCGATGCATCATGCTTCGCATCCATGGTATACGAGCTTGTCATCGGCGTGAAACTATGGATCTCTCTTATATTCACCTGCACATCAGTAGTTGATGGTGAGGAAAATGGGGCCCGATAGATATCGAGATATCTAAGGAGCTCTTAGATCTAGAATGACCATGGCACTTATAAATGCAGACAAAAAGTTCTTAATATAATCAATTTGATTGATCGATTAGGACAACTGGTTTTGTCGTGGATGGAGAGTTGAGCGAAGATTTGATCTTGCACTCACTCCGGACTCCTTTCACAATTGTTGTGAATTTTTCATATGAACAAGCTAGATATCGGCCTGTTGATTTGCTTAACTTGTTGAAAAATGTTGAGAGTCACTTTCGACGAAAGATCAAGTCTTCTTGGTAGGGGCCAAAGGATCTTACGAAAGAAGAGCGATTCAAAGAAGGTAAATAGAAAGGCGTAAACAAAGGATAATAAGAACAAAAGCGATATGGATAGCAAAGGAGTTTGCTTCCCTTTGCAATAAGCTTTGGACCTTTGGAAAGAAAGCTGCGAGAAGCATCTTGCGAGAGGCTAACGAAAGAAGCTTAGTGAAGTTTGATTTACAATCTGAAATTTGTTCATGATTGAAATAAATTTTCTTTAAGTCGAGGTTCTACTTGGATATTGGATATCGACTTTGGTTATCATAAATATAGATTTATGAAGGACCAAGGTAAGTAGAAAGCTAAACAAATATAAGTAATCATATGTGTGGGAAATGTAGCAAAGGTTGCCACATTAGCCATAGAAACTTATAGTTTAGCAATGCCTACTGAAGCAAATCTATTAAGTCGATAAGTTGTTATTGTATTCGGTTCTTGTTAAAAATATTATTTCCATTTTATTGTTGAATGATAAAATCTTTGGTATTATAATTAAGAACAATTGTTGTTACATTTATAATAATAATGTTTTGTATAGAATGAAATATTACTTAATAAATTTTGTATACTTGACTTACATGAAAATAATTTTGCATATTGAACAAATTAGTATAAGAAAAGGAGATGATCATTCGAAAGAGTTGAATGTATGTATTTGTTGAAATACAAGTGTGAATTATTTGAAAGGTTCAAAAGAATTGAAGTGAAACAAATTGACAAAGTATTAAGATTCTTTGATTAGATCGAGGAATAAATACTTGTCTGATAAATTTCTAGATCATCTCAAATGGTTTTCTCATAATGGACACATCGTCATGTGATAATTGATTGATGTATCTGAATGAAAAATTATTACCTTGTTGGACATAGATGCGGTCCATAATGATTTCTGAGCATTCCGGTATCCTTACAGGGTTATGTCACAGAAATGGTGCATATCTCTGAAAATGGTAACCTCTAAATCCATTTGAGACTCATAAAAGTTATGGGCGGGGAGGATTCCTAATCTTAAGTATGTTAAGATAAGGGGTTCGAACTTATGTGAAAAGGTTTCAAAAGGATAAGCTTGGGACAAGATTTGTGAAGTGTCGATTTGTGGGACATCTAAAGTAAGTTTAGGGTATATGTTCTATAATTCTACTTAGCAAAAGGTGTTTGTTCTGAAACATATGCGCCTACAAGATAAAGGTGTTTATCATTGAAGGGGCTAGTGGGAGGATTATAGATCTTGAAAGGTCAAGAACCACAAAACAACATAAGTCGAATAAGAGAGAACATGTAGATAGACATATTGTACCACAATAAGATCGTAAATCGGAATAGTATCGAAGATACACAGGAGGTATGGATTCATCATGGATGATGATGATGAGGTACACATCATAGAAGATGATGATCGAGTTACGTTCGATGAGGTAAGACTTCTAGTGTGTACAAAGGTCGATGGGGCGTCTTGAAATTCCTAGTACTATATGTTGATATACTACGAATAAGGAATGACATACCAATGCTACAATTAGTAAAGATAAAGTTGTCTAAACATTCCTCCATGAATGATTTGGGAAGAGTATCTTAATTGGGGATAAAATCTATAAAGATAGATTTAAGAGGATGCTTCGACTTAACCCGAAAACATATATTCATTTGATGCTAAAATCGTTTAGCATGGCAAACTCAAGAGATGTCTCATATCGATGAGCTATGGAGTGTATCTCTCTTAATAGTCCCCACAGACTCTGAAAAGAGAGGTCGCATGAGTGATTATCATGTATGCGATGAAATATCTGAGACACGATGTTGATCGGTCATATTGCGGAAAGATCAACTTTGTAAGGCGGTGAAAAACATCTTAAAGTTCTTAACTTGACACTAAGGATGTGATCATACATGGTGGGTCTAAATTAAAACTAGAGGGCTTAACAGACTCAAGTTTTTCGAGACGAGACGAAGACGACGGAAAATCCACTTTAAGGTAAAGTGTTACCTTGAGCAGTGGTGCGATGAATTGGAAAGGTTCCAAAACAAAGAAAAGTTCTTTGGTTTAGTGATAAAGACAAAGTATATAGCTATAAATGAAGGCTGAAGTTGATTGTTTGGATTAAAGTTCATTCTGAGAACTAGGAATAGTTCTAAGTCTCATCTTGGATCTAAACATGTGTTGTGGCACTTTCATTTGATTATTAGAATCATTGAAGATCGAAATCACTATAGAGATAGTGGACTCTCAAGAACAACATTACATATCCATTAACTAAAGCTTATCCAACAATGGGATAATCGTCACTTAGAGAAGAAGAGTATGAGATACCATGGCGATTGGCTTTAGTGCAAGTGGGAGATTGAAAGTAGTATGCACAAAGCCCGATCATGTTTGATGATAAAGCATATACTTTGTAACAATCTTATTCATTTATTAATAAAAGTATTAATTTATTAAAGGCTTTTAATTATCTACGTGATCTTTGTTTTAAAATATGTGATAAACCCATAGTTTTAAGCAATGCTTTTAGAATAATGATGATGATTATTCTAATGAGATCTAAATTCTTAGAAAGCTTAAAACTAAAATAGTTCCCAATCATTGGATTACTAAATTGGGGATTAGTAAATCAGGATAGATTGAATGCATCGTTCTTGCTTCGTTGGATGAGGATGATTGATCTCATGATCATTTGTGTGGAACACTAAAAGCAGTATGTAGGTGCTTATTAGAGAATAAGTTCATTTGAGCATTGGCTCGCTAAGGAATACCTAATGGAGTTTTATTTGCTGTCGATAGGAATTCTGTAGTGATAGTAGTCTAGTGATCCTTGGACTTGAGATCATCATAGTATCTTGTGTATGATGAGTTATACTTTGACTTATTCCTTAAGACCCTTAGGGTATATCAAAGGGTATGCTTGGGTATAATAAGTTATGCATTGGAGATAATGTATGATCGATAAAGAATCTACCACTTCAATAAAAGAAGAAATGTCTATGTGATTCGATAAATGACAACCCAGTAGTCCTTGGCAGCGAGAATGAAATTAGAAAGGAGTTTCTAATTTGCATTATTTGGAGTTGTGCGTTTAAGAGTCGAAATACATATAATTAAATAAAATAAGACTTGTGATAATTCCATGTCTTATATTTAATTGGGACATTGTATGGTGGAAGGATTGAATTGTCACGGTAACTATTTACTCAAAGGTTCTTTTATGATTAATGTTGAAATCTATATTATACGGAAAGTGCGTTGATCATTGGAGGAACTTATCCTATTGTAGAATAAATATTATTTAAATAAATTAATTGTTTAATTTATTTATTTAAATAAGATTAGAATTGTTCTAATTGATTTATTCACAATTAGGTTTTAATATGGAGAACACAAAGGGTCACACCATAAAAGGAAGAATAATTATTTAAAAGTAAATGGCATAATCGTAATAATATGTTATGTATATTTAATTTAATCTATGGTGATAGAATAAATTAAATAGCTTAATATTATTATTTAATATTTTAGAAATATTAAATATAAATTAATAAGAGGAGTCTTATTAATATTATTACAATTATTATTATTTTAATTTCTAAAATAGTTTAGGAATTAATTTAATATAAGTACTCTCATTTATTCCTAATTGGATTAGGAAGGAAAATTAGTTAAAGAAGTTTAATTAATTATCCCTAATAAGATTAGGGAGCTTAATTAATTAAAAGAATTAATTAATTAAAACCCAATTCCTTAATTGTTAAGGTGGGTTGCCCACATCTATAAATAAGAGAGTCTTATTATGGGTGGTATGGGTTGTTGACTTTAACAAAGTGCGTAATAATTCCAAGTTGTTGGGAGTATGCCTTTTATATAGAGATAGAAAAACTAGGGTTTAATGACCACCCTTCTTCTTGAATTTTCTTCTTCCTTGGTGGATCACCTCTGAGGCCAAACATATGGGTGGCTAACGTTGATCGAAGGAAGGAACCAAACCCGGTGGATTCAAGTTGAGCGAAAGGATTTGGAGGTGAACTTGTACGCGGGAAGCTCGATCTTGAGGTATGATTTTATTCTTTATCTTTTCGTTTAATTAATAATTATGCGTAAAGGGTGATCGGGTATATGGTTTGTAAAAATTTTAAACTACGATTTTACACGCTTGCCAATTTGATTGCCCCGTAATATTACAAAGCCCAAAGAGTCAGTAGTTTGTAAGGCCCTTATAGAGGAGGACAAGTTGGTTCCTCTTTATGGTAGGGGGAAGATCCAAACAGACCCAAGATCCAAACCAATTCCTGGAATTCAAATACCGAGACGTCCGATGGGTCAAAGGCCCCAAACTGCACCTAATCGAGAAGCAAATAACTTACCTAATTTTGGTTTGGGCATCATGGGGGGTTTTGTACCCATGGCAACTGCAAGGTTTGGTAACTTTGCATTTTCTGCTGGTTTTGGTGGATTATTCCCATCTATATTCAATATCCAGGTTCATGGATACCCGGATGCTACTGTGTATGGTACAACTTCAGGCTATCCCCATGGGTTTTCTGGTGCATATCAAGGGGCTCATGTTCCTAGGACTCAGCAGGCAAGTCAGGGAGACCGGGAGAATAATGTCCTGAAGAATCTTCTTATTGTTATTGGTGTACTCCTGATATTCTCATGTATTTGGGGGTAAATATAAACTGTCCTCAACATCAAAGGGTTTGTGTGATGATGTTATGTGCTTAGAAGAAGTTGTTTATATCAACACTTTGTCCATGCTCTGCCTGTTCTTTCTTTATTAAATGAGTATTGAAATAAACTGTTTGCACAAGTTGGTTGTGCAATTTGTTTTATTCCCGTTCTTCTCATCAGTATATATTTATTCTGCAAAGGAGGGTGTGCATGTCTTTGCTTTTATATGTTTAGTTTCACTTTTGGAGAATTTTTTTATTATAAGAATAAAAAAAATTAGGTGCAAAAAATTGGTAACGTGATTGTTTTGTTAGGGTATTATTTCTGTGGACTTAAGTCCAAAGTAACGTCTGCCCAACTTAAACTTTGTACTATATCAAATACGACCAAAATGGCCCATTAATGAGAGAGAATAGGACACGAGTGTAGTGAGTTAATTTTATAAAGAGATGATTTAATTAAAGTATAACAATTTAAACTTATCCGTAAAACAGAAAAATAAAGGCTGAGAAACCAAGTTCCCCCTCCAGCTAGATGAACAATTGTTAACAATATCAATAAGCAGTTTAGAAGAGGTGAAGACTAAAAACCATGTTCATTGATAAAAATATATTATTAATCCAAATTTAAACATCAAAAACATCATGTTCAATCTAACTAAATAAATTACACACGATTCTCATTCTGATCCTTCTCGATGAACCTAACTACCAAAGAAACTTTACTTTACTAAATTAAGGTAGTACTACATTTGATTGTGTGGGTTGGAACTTGGAATGATGAGAATTTGGAAGGAGAAGATGGTCTACGTTTTGGGGTTGGTGCAACAGCTAGCGGAACATGGAAGTGTACATCTATATATACATTCCTTCCTAATTATTTGACGTTTAATTATTTGACGTTTGTTTAAATCTAAGAAAATTAATGATAATTTTTTCAAAATTATTCCTCATTACTCTCCCTATTTTTTGATACTTTAAACTCTTTCTCTCTCCTTATCCCAACAAAACTCTCCTTATCCCAACAAAAGATTTAAGAGTATTATAGACAATCTAGGAGAATTAATGATAATTTTTTCAAAATTATCCCTCATTACTCTCCCTATTTTTTGATACTTTAAACTCTTTCTCTCTTCTTATCCCAATAAAAGATTTAAGGGTATTATAGACAATTGAGTACTATATTTAATAATTTCCAATCATTATCTTAATTCATGTGTCCACCTCTAAAACGTCAAATAATTAGGGACGGAGGGAGTATAATACTAGTAATTGTTTGTGCCTGAAGGCACGACGTAACGAAATTCTCTATCTCTCCGTTTCAACAATTCCACTTTCATTTTATCTTTCTCCTCATTTCTCTCCCACCACCCTTTTCCACCCAAATCAATTAGAATGAATCAGAACCGTCCTTGTGTTTTTTTGCTCAAATCAATATTAGAATGAATCCGAACCGTTCTTATACTTTATCGCCCAAATTCAAAACGGGTTCTATCTTATTAATATAGATATACTAGTAATTGCTAGTGCCTGCAGACACGGCACTACGAAATTCTCCCTCTCTTTTCATTTTAATAATTTCACTTTTATTTCCTCTCTCTCCTCATTTCTCTCCCACCACCCTTTTCCGCCAAAATCAATTATAATGAATTTGAACCGTTCTTGTGTTTTTCAGCATAAATCAATTAGAATAAATTTGACTCGTTCTTGTGCTTTTCCGCCCAAATTCAAAATGAGTTCTATCTTATTAATATATATATATATATATATATATATATATATATATATATATATATATATATACTAGTAATTACTTGTGCCTAAAAGCGCGTAATGTAAAATCATCTCCTGTAAGACCCGACTTTTATAAATAAAGATGAATTTTTCTATAAATATTATTTTTGAATATTATGGAATAAATTTGATATAATGTTATAGTTGTGGGTAATATTTATAAATTTTGCAAAGTATGCAAGTTGTTATAAAATATTAGTTTGGTGGGGAATATTCTTTTTTTGTTAGGGAATATTAAATCTGATGGCTCGATCATTGGTGGACCCCACAATGAAATTATTATTTGGATTGAGAAAAACGACAAAAATATTTTATAAAAAATAACTTGGCGGAGGTGTTCTGAATTAAAAGCTGTTGAACTACCCGGTGGTAAAAATACTGATGTCTGGCGTGAGTTGCGTAGTAGCACACGGTATTGATTATTGATCTTACGTGAGAAGTCACTCAATATATGCTCAATTATTACTCACGATAATTCTTTGCATCATATCTCTTATATTATTGATTCAATTATTGTCACATTATCATCATATAATATGTTTATAGTATTAAATCAATAATTGAGACTGACAAGTTATAAATGATTAATAATTGTTGAAAGATTAAATATGTGTTGATGAAAAAAAAAATGATTTGTGGTAAGTTTGATTATTTTATGGGGGCTCATATGTCATTATCTAAGAGTCTCTTCTTCGATATAGTATTTACCTTCGTCGATAGTAATTACCTTCGTCGATAGTAATTACCCTTGTGAATAGTATTTACCTTCGTCGATAGTAATTACCTTCGTCGATAGTAATTACCCTTGTGAATAGTATTTACCTTAATCGATAGTATTTACCTTCGTTAATAGTAATTACCTTTACCGGAGACGTCGAACCACTTGTCGTTTCACATTACGAGCGGCCGAACCACTTGTCGTTTCACATTCTGAGCGTCGAACCCGATTAATCGAGCCACTTGCCTTTTCACACTAAGCGGTCTTTAAGCTAGAAATCTTCTATAAATAGAGGCCTAGGGCTTCATTATTATTTTCACGAATTCATTCAAGCTATAGAGAGAAAAGTATAGAGAGAATAAGAGAAAGAAGAAGAGTATTTTGTTACTTCACTTCTTTGCGATATTCAATCTTCTACCAAATGTAAGGGTGTTATTCTTTCTTATTCATGAAGAGAAGGCTGTTGTTATTCCATTGCTTATTATTCTATTGGAATAACTTTTATATAAGTGGTTTTACCCTATACTTGGTGACATTCTTCATTATTACATTTGGAACATCACATGCGTGTGTTTTACAGGACTGGTTAAAATCTTTATTATTATTACATTAGAACATCACATGCATGTGTTTTACACCGGACTGGTTAAAATCTTTATTATTACATTGGAACATCACATGCATGTGTTTTACACCGACTGGTTCCGTCTTTATTATTACATTGGAATATCCTATCGTGTGTTTTACACATTTGGATCTGGTTCCATCTTTATTATTACATTGGAACATCACAGCCGATTGTGAATTTCACGACTGGTTCCGTTATTTATTATTACATTTGGAATAACTTTTCTGCATGCGGTCTATCGCGTGCATGGTGATTTCTTTTGTTATTCCATTCTTTATTATACCGGTTGGTTAAAACTTTGACTTATACTCCATGAAATTAGTAGAATATCCTTGATATTTGCGTTTCATCCATATCTTTTCATGGAAATATTCTTACGATCATTCTTGAATTTTACTCTCTAAAACAGATGTCGTGTTGATAATTTGGGCGTTAATAATTCTTGAACTTGTTTTATTGAATTCTTATATCATTGTCATCATCCTCATGTTTATATTTTTTTGAAGTCATACATGGCTTTGTAGTGCGTAGATGAACTTGGTATGATTATGACCGAGAGACTATTCGGTGTAATCATGGCCGTAATGTTACAAATGATGTGATAAAAATCCTCGATTAGTAGTAGTGTATTGATGGACAGATTGTTGGCATGATCATGACCATTAATGAATACACAAATATTCTTGGCCCGTAGTGCGTGAATAATTGTGGTCGTGATATAAAAATATCCTTGGCCGTAGTAGTGCGGGGTGATTCGATGATGTGAAATATTTATTAAAATGAGTCTCAAATATAAGCGATGATGAAAAACCTTTTAAAACCTAAAAGATAGTAGACTTTATTTTCTACTTGACTCTTTTAAATGGATTGCATATTCATTATGATTAAAACCGGTTGTCTATTGTATTTTATCGGTTTAACATTATTGAAGACTATTGATAATTTATTCGCATTATCTTAGTCATAATATTTCTTCTTGGGCTAGTTGAGCTCACCCTTTCTTTCACCGTCTCTTCTCTTGAAATGATAATATAAATTTGGGACGAGTCGGGGAAGCAGTGATGGTCCGAAGATAGCATTAGTAGTCCTCACTATTACGTAAAATAGTGTGATAATAATCATAATGAGGACTTTTTGTTTGAGTTTGTATAATATCTAGTAGATTTATATTTGTATTTAAACTCACGAGTTTATGTCGTATTGTACCACGGCGCTTATGTTAATAAGTTGTATTTAAATTACGTACCATGTAAGTGTCGACCCAAGATGGGTGATGTATACCTAATTTTGGGGGCGTCATGATAACATTATTGAAGACTATTGATAATTTATTACGCATTATCTTAGTCGTAATATTTCTTCTTGGGCTAGTTGAGCTCACCCTTTCTTTCACCGTTCTCTTGAAAATGATAATATAAATTTGGGGACGAGTCGGGAAGCAGTGATGGTCCCGAAGATAGCATTAGTAGTCCTCACTATTACGTAAAATAGTGTGATAATAAGCATAATGAGGACTTTTTGTTTGAGTTTGTATAATATCTAGTAGAGCGATATTTGTATTTAAACTCACGATTTATGTAAGTATTATACACAGCGCTTATGTTAATAAGTTGTATTTAAATTACATGCCATGTAAGTATCGACCCAAGATGGGTGATGTATACCTAATTTTGGGGGCGTCACATTTAGTATCGAGCTTAGGATATGATCCTGGCTAAGATGTGAGAATAGTACTAGGAGGGGAGAGCGCAGGAATACCTTCGCTAGTATGACCTACCTAAGTTTATGTGATATTTTATTGGTTGGTCAGAAGATAGGGATAATTTGTTACATATCAATTAACCTTTTGTTTTGTGGCAGTATCTGAAAATGACATCTGAGAATGTTGAGAATAGCAATGGAGCGCTTGACGATTGTTGATTCACCACATATCGATAATCGAGGATAATGTGCATCGAGGAAGGCGACAATCCTCATGCAAACAACAACAACGACCAAATGACGAATGATCAAATGTTCGAGGCTTTATGCAATTTATGCAACAATGATGAGTAGAAGCGACTCTGTCCCCAAAACGTGGGTGGAAACACGGAAAACTCTCGGTAGGCGGTCACCGCTAAACAATTTAAGGAGCTGGGACCACCGGAGTTTAAGGAGAGCAAAACCACTTCTAGCGGAAGCATGGATAAAGCAGATTACCAAGATATTTGATGTCTTGGGATGCTCCGAGGAGCAAAGGTTCCTTCACGCCTTTATGTTGCGGGAAGCGGATTCTTGGTGGGAATCGGTAAAAGCGTACTCAACCAAATTTGTCTTGAAGATATCTTGGGAGAAGTTCGGGAGTCGTTCAACGACAAATACTTTCCCGAAAGTATTAAGCGCCACATGAAGGAGGTGGAGTTTATCAAGTTGGAACAAAACAATATGGCCGTGTGTGTCATGATACGAGGCAAAATTTGCGGAGTTATCACGATTCGTCCCACTTGGTGGATAATGAAGAGAATGGCGCGAATGTTTTTAAGAGGTTTGAAGCGGGAGATACGTCAACATCTTATTTCTCATAAAGCGTGTTTGTATTCGGATGTTGTAAATAGGGCTTCGATTAGTGGAGCGCGATAATGAGTCAACGAACTAAAAGAGAAGCGTGAACAAAATTATAATACCAAATGAGAATAGTCATCGAGGCGGTGACAACAAGCGTGGAGGAATCAACGGGCGAGATATGGTAACCACTTGGTGGTAATCGAGGCCAAAACAATAAGAATGGACATTTCAAGAAAAGGAGATTCAACAATGATGGAAAGCGTCGTCGACCAAAGACCGTTGTTAAGGAAGGAGAAAGACCACCTATCATATGCTTCAAATGCGGAGGAGAGGACACATCGATCAAAATCGCGTAAATGCCGTCAAAGCATGTTATAATTGTGGAAGAGAAGGTCACTTAGCTCGATTTTGTCGTTCTGAAGACAAATTCGACTAGGATGGAGGCACCAAAGGCCATCCCGGAAAATTCAAAACCCAGAGTAGTCTGAGGAGAGCATTTGTTGTGACCTCCCGAAAGAGCGAGAATCCGAATGAGGTCATCACGGGTAAGCTTATCGTAAACTCTAATGAAGTCTATACTTTATTTGATCTGGGTTCTACCCATTCTTTTATTTCTCCTACTTGCGCTCATCGATTAAATTTGACTCGGAGAAATTAGACTTTGACTTATCTGTGGAAACTCCGTTGGGAGAAACCTTCATTACATCCACTGTTTATAAGTCTTGTTTGGTTCAAATCGGTACCCTCACATTACACAATCGATCTTATTTCATTAAAAATACTTGCATTTGACGTGATTCTAGGGATTGATTGGTTAACTACTTATCATGCAAAAATTGATTGTTTTAAATAAGGTTGTTAGCTTTCATATTCCTAATAAACCTATTATCGCGAATTCAAATGACCAAACCATTAAAATCAATCACGGTCATCTCAAGCCATAAAGCTATTCGTTTATTGAAAAAGCGGATGTCAAGCTTTCTTAGCTCATATCACGATTTAAATAAAAATAAATCGATTTTAAGCGATATTCCTATTGTTAATAAATTTCTGACGTATTCCCAAGAAGAACTTCTGGCCTACCCCGGGCGTGAAATTGAATTTTTGTATCGACCTTGAACCCGGTACAAAACCTATTTCCAAAGCCCCATATCGAATGGCTCTATTGAACTTGAGGAGTTAAAGACCCAACTGCGAGAATTGTTAGACATTGGCTTTATTCGTCCCTAGTACTTCTCCTTGGGGTGCTCTGTTACATTCGTGAAGAAGAAAGATGGGAGTATGTGACTTTGTATTGATTATCGGGAGTTGAATCACGTCACCATCAAAAATAGGTATCCATTGCCACGTATTGATGACTGTTTGACCCGATTGCAAGGAGCCAAATTCTTTTCAAAGATTGATCTTCGTTCCGGATATCACCAATTGAAGATTAGAACCGGCCGACATTCGAAAGACGGCTTTGAAACTTCGATGCGGGCATTATGAATTCTAGTCATGTCCTTTGGATTGACTAATGCTCCTCTTTGCCGCCTTCATGGATATGATGAACCAAGTATTCAAGGAATATTTAGATCACTTTGTGGTCGTCTTTATTGATGACATCCTTATTTATTCCAAAAGTAGTGAAGATCATGAAAGCAACACTTGAGGTGACACTCCAAAAGCTTCGTGAATATAAGCTTTATGCCAAGTTGAAGAAATCACGAGTTACGGCTTGAAGTAGCATTCCTTGGGCACGTGGTATCAAGTCATGGAATATCTGTTGACCCAAAGAAAGATTGAAGCTATTCAAAGTTTGGGAACAACCTAAATCGATGGCCAAAATCGTAGCTTTCTCGGTTTAACTGGTTATTATCGGAGATTAAGTGGAAGGATTTTCTCGAATCGCTACTTCATTGACTCGGTGACTTGGAAAGATACAAAGTTCGGTTGGAAGCGAAGAATGTGAGAAGAGTTTTCAAGAACTCAAGAGGAGACTTATTTCAAAGACTCATTACGACAATACCATCCGGCTCGGAGGGATTTGTCATCTCTGATGATGCTTGAGCAAAAGGGTTGGGATGTGTTCTCATGCAACATGGAAAAGTAATAGCTTTATGCCTCATGACAACTCAAAGAATATGAGAGGAATTATCCTACTCATGATCTAGAGTTAGCATTTGTTGTCTTTTGCACTAAAAATTGGAGGCATTACTTGTATGGGGAGAAAGTGGAGATCTTTACGGATCATAAAAGCCTCAAATATTTCTTCACTCAAAAGGAACTCAACATGCGACAACGACGTTGGCTTGAACTGTTGAAAGATTATGATCATACCATCCAATACCATCCTGGAAAAGCAAGCGTGGTAGCTGACGCATTGAGTAGAAAATCATATGCAAGTATGAGTGCGATATTGTCAACGAGCGCCCATTTTGTGTGACTTGCAAAGGATGGAGATAGAATTAAAGACTCGAGGGACGCGTGTGATGATAGCGAGTATCGAGTAGAACCGACTTTAATTGATAAAGTTAAAGTTTGCTTTCAAGCTACGGACACAGGGTGATGCGTGATGAGAAGAAAGTGCGAGAAGGTGCTATCTTAGGAAGCAAGAATCGATGAAGAAGGAATACTTGAGTCAACTCCGGACTTTGTGTTCTAACGACCACGATTTAAAGTATAATATCATGATGGAGGCACACAACACACCATTTGCAATCCATCACAGGAGTACCAAATGTATCATGATATTAAATCATACATTTTGGTGGAGCAATATGAAGAGAGAGATAGCCTTTGTTTATCTCAAGGTGTCTAACTTGTCAACGAGTTAAAGCGGAGCATCAAGTACCAAAAGGTCCATTGCAACCACTTGAAATTCCGAATGGAAGTGGGAGCACATTACCATGGATTTCAGATTCTGGGGTCTTCCTAAGGTTTCTCAAGGCATTGATGCGATTTGGGTCATTGTTGATAGGTTGACCAAGTCTGCGCTCATTTCTACCGTCGAGAAACTTATACACTTGAACGTCTTGCTCAGTATGTACATAAACGAGATTGTAAGGCGCATGGTATCTTGGGTATCCATAGTTTACGATCGAGACCCAAGATTCACTTCACGATTTTGGGTTAGTTTGCAAAAAGCTATGGGCACGGACTTACGATTTAGCTCGGCATATCATCCTCGATTTGAGACGGACAATCGGAGAGGACTATTCAAACTCTTGAAGATCTATTAAGACTACGTGTCCTTGATTTCAAGGGTTGGGACAAGTTCTTACCATTGGTGGAGTTTTCCTACAACAACAGATTATCAAGCAAGTATTGGCATGGCTCCATTCGAGCGTTGTATGGAAGAAAGTGTCGTTCTCGGTATCTTTGGGATGAGGTGGGTGAAGCAACGTTGTTGGGACCGGGAGTTGATACGTATGACTACGGAAAAAGATTCAAACGATCCGACAACGTATAAAACCTCACAAAATCGACAAAAGAGTTATCTTGATCTTCATCGAAAGGGCGTGGAATTCGATATAGGAGATCATGTGTTGTTAAGAGTTGCTCCATGGAAAGGAGTTACAAGATTTGGAAAGAGAGGAAAACTTAACCCTCGATTCATCGGTCCATTTTAATCCTCGATCGGTAGGAACGTGGCCTATAGACTCGCTTTCTGCCAAATATGTCTCGTGTTCATAACGTTTTTCACATATCTATGTTACGTAAATATGTGAAAGACCCGAACCATATTATTGAGTTAGAACCGGACGAAATAGCGGAAGATTTGGCGTATGAAGAGGTTCTGCTCAAATTTTGGATAAGAAGGAACATATTCTACGTCTCGAGGTTATACCTCAAGTCAAAGTTTTGTGGAGGAACCACGATGTTGAGGAAATGACTTGGGAGTTAGAATCAAATGAAATCAAGGTATCCTTACCTCTTCGACATACCAGTGCGTGCACCCTAATTTCGAGGCGAAATTTCATAAGAAGGGAGGTTGTAAGACCCGACTTTTATAAATAAAGATGAATTTTTCTATAAATATTATTTTTGAATATTATGGAATAAATTTGATATAATGTTATAGTTGTGGGTAATATTTATAAATTTTGCAAAGTATGCAAGTTGTTATAAAATATTAGTTTGGTAGGGGAATATTCTTTTTGTTAGGAATATTCGTCTACAATGGCTCAATCATTGGTGGACCCCATTAAATTATTATTGTCGGATTGAGAAAACGACAAAAATATTTTATAAAAATAACGGCGGAGGTGTTACCGTTAAAACATGTTGAACTACCCGGTGGTAAAAGTACGATGTCTGCCGTAGTTGCGTAGTAGCACACGGTATTGATTATTGATCTTACGTGAGAAGTCACTCATTATGCTCAATTATTACTACATAATTCTTTGCGTCATATCTCTTATATTATTGATTCAATTATTGTCACATTATCATCCATATAATATGTTATAGTATTAAATCAATAATTGAGACGACAAGTTATAAATGATTAATAATTGTTGAAAGATTAAATATGTGTTGATGAAAAAAAAAATGATTTGTGGTAAGTTTGATTATTTTATGGGGGCTCGTATATGTTATCTAAGAGTCTCTTCACAATAGTATTTACCTTCGTAATAAGTAATTACCTTCGTCGATAGTAATTACCCTTGTGAATAGTATTTACCTTCGTCGATAGTAATTACCTTCGTCGATAGTAATTATCCTTGTGAATAGTATTTACCTTCGTCGATAGTATTTACCTTCGTTAATAGTAATTACCTTTACAGACGTTGAACCACTTGTCGTTTCACATTACAAAGCGCCGAACCACTTGTCGTTTCACATTACAAAGGCGTCAAACCAATTAAATCGAGCCACTTGCCTTTTCACACGGCGGTCTAAGCTAGAAATCTTCTATAAATAGAGGCCTAGGGCTTCATTATTTTTCACGAATTCATTCAAGCTATAGAGAGAGAAAAGTATAGAGAGAATAAGAGAAAGAAGAAGAGTATTTTGTTACTTCACCTTCTTTGCGAGATTCAATCTTCTACCAAATGTAAGGGGTGTTATTCTTTCTTATTCATGAAGAGAATCTGTTGTTATTCCATTGCTTATTATTACATTGGAATAACTTTTGTATAAGTGGTTTACCCTATACTTGGTGACATTCTTCTATTATTACATTTGGAACATCCTCATCATGTGTTTTACACCGGACTGGTTCCGCCTTTATTATTATTCTGTTGGAACATCCATGCATGTGTTTTACACCGGACTGGTTCCGCTCTTTATTATTCTGTTGGAACATCATCCATGCATGTGTTTTACACCGGACTGGTTCCGCTTTATTATTCTTACATTGGAATATCCTATCATGTGTTTTACACCGGATCTGGTTCCATCTTTATTATTCATTTGGAACATCCCATCTTGGTGTGAATTTCACGACTGGTTCCGTTATTTATTATTACATTGGAATAACACATGCATGCGTGCGGTCTATCGCATGCATGGTGATTTCTTTTGTTATTCCATTCTTTATTATACCCAGGTTGGTTAAAACTTTGACTTCTATACTCCATGAAATTAGTAGAATATCCTTGATATTTGCGTTTCATCCAATATCTTTTCATGGAAATATTCTTCCGATCATTCTTGAATTTTACTCTACAAAACAATGTCGTGTTGATAATTTGGGCGTTAATAATTCTTGAACTTGTTTTATTGAATTCTTATATCATTGTCATCATCCTCATGTTTATATTTTTTGAAAGTCATCCGTGGCTGTAGTGCATAGATGAACTTGGTATGATTATGACCGAGAGACTATTCGGTGTAATCATGGCCGTAATGTTACAAATGATGTGATAAAAATCCTCGATTAGTAGTAGTGTATTGATGGGCGATTTGTTGGCATGATCATGACCATTAATGAATACACAAATATTCTTGGCCGTAGTGCATGAATAATTGTGGTGCGTGATACTAAAGAATATCCTCGGCCAGTAGTGCGGGGTGATTCGATGATGTGAAATATTTATTAAAGTCGAGTCTCAAATTTATAAACAATGATGAAAACCTTTTAAAACCTAAAAGATAGTAGACTTTATTTTCTACTTGACTCTTTTAAATGGATTGCATATTCCGCTGCAGCTTAAACCGGGTTTATCTATTGTATTTTATCGGTTTAACATTATTGAAGACTATTGATAATTTATTCTCGCATTATCTTAGTCATAATATTTCTTCTTGGGCTAGTTGAGCTCACCCTTTCTTTCACTTTTTTCTCTTGAAATGATAATATAAATTTGGGACGAGTCGGGAAACGAGTGATGGTCCCGAAGATAGCATTAGTAGTCCTCACTATTACGTAAAATAGTGTGATAATAATCATAATGAGGACTTTTTGTTTGAGTTTGTATAATATCTAGTAGGCGATATTTGTATTTAAACTCACGCTTTATGTCGATATTATACCTACAGCTTATGTTAATAAGTTGTATTTAAATTCTGTACCATGTAAGTGTCGACCCAAGATGGGTGATGTATACCTAATTTTGGGGGCGTCACAATCTCTCTCTCTCCATTCAAACAAATTCACTTTCATTTCCTCTTTCTCCTCCTTCCTCTTCCACCACCCTTTCTCGTTCAAATCAATTAGAATGAATCTGAACTCTCCCTGTACTTTCCTGCCTAATATATATATATACTAATTTAGTACTACTATCTTGGTAATTAACGAATTAAAAAGTGTCTTAGGTGACATGGAGGGAGGGAAAGGAAAGTGATCGTAATGAGATACTACTAGAATATCTCTAAGAGTAGTATTAATTTTTTTTAAAATTGATGTTTGTTGACCTACGTGGCAATTTGAAGAACATTATTTACTACTCTCTCCATTCTTAAATAAGTGACATTTTAGAAGAAAAAATTTGTTTTAATTTATTTGTCGTTTACAACTTTCTAAGAGAATAAACTTTCATATATCACCCATACTTTCTCTCATTGTCCCAAGAAATTTTTACTATTAGTATTAATAGTTTTTAACTTCCCATAAAGGAGTAGTGATGTAATTTCACATAGATTTTAATTATTAAATGATAGTTTTAAATGACTTTCTTAATCTATGTGCAAAAACCTTAAACGACAGTTATTTATAAATAGAAGGAGTACTTTCATATTTTTTGTCTCATCGGTCTCTTAATTAGTTATACATCAAACCCATAAAGCGTAATAAATATTTTTAACCTTTAATTATAGATTTGAAGAATGAGAAGGAGGTTGCGAATTTGAAAAGTGAGAAAAATATTTATTGACTTACGTGGTAATTTAAAGAGACTATTAAATATGATTTTTCTGATGTGGCTCACTGTTAGAATATAGGATCACACACACGCACACAAACGATAGAGAATTAAGAATAACACAAAGATTTACGTGGTTCTCCAATTTGGATACTCCATAGGCGGCTTGTTGTTTATTGATGTTTCTTTGGTTACATAGGGCTTTACAATATATAGTATATATATACCTATTAATCATATTCCAACTCTACTTCACATTATGTTCAATTACCCATAATGACCTTTACAAAAACAACCCAGAAAGTCTATGTCCGTCGACCGACGCGACCCACGCCCCTCATAGGCGTTCCGTGGCGTGCCCCGTGCTACCTGGGCAATTGCTTCACCGACGTGCTCCGCGCCACTCCAAACCTTCACCTAGCGCGCCCCGCGCCACCATAGCAAAAAATGGTCTAGTGCTTTGCTCCGCACTAGCCTTTTTCAGTGATTTCTATGTTATGAGTCAGAAGTTTCAACAAATCTACGTAGCGGAATTGTACGATCCATTCACATCAAAATTCATCACCCTAACAGGGCACACATGTTGGACCATCTTCTTACTTAAAAGGTTAACTTATTAGGCTGAGGCTCTACCATATTTATTAAATTCATATACACTCTTGAATTTATCCAATATAAAATTCATGTGAAATATTTTAATATTTATCTATTTAAATATTTCAAAATAATTGAAAAGATTGTTGAATATACTCTTATTGAGTCGGTATATGACTTTCTACTTGATCTGTTTGAATTCAACTTGCAAATTTGCAATTAATTTTGTCGAATGAAATGCTTATTTTTTTATCCGCTTTCTTCTTCTTCGTTATCCAAAATATATCGTGGAGCTTATTATTTTTTTTCTTATCGATTTTTTTAATATTTTCATATCATCTTCGTTGTAAATTTATAAAAATTGTTGGGTCGTGATATTTTATCCCTTCCCTTATTATTTTTATTCTATTGGGCCTTTATTTCAAACTTATAAAACTGCTAAGCCCAATTAATGGATCAATTCAAATTTATAAGACATTTTAAATATCTATAACATTTTAAATATCTATAATCTTTGACCAGAATGAAAAAAAGCATGCTTGTTGACTAAAGAATCGCCATGCATTAATGTGGATGGGATCAGAATCTATTTACGGTAGAAATAGTGATCAAAAGCAGTGAACAAACTACATGCAGCCGGCAGAACCCATCGGGTAAAGGGGAATGTGTCAGGTAGTAGTGGGTGGCACGGTAATTCAGGCCAGGAGGGTATAACTTAGCAAGGAAGTCTCTACCAAGAGGTACGTTCTCATACTCTTCTTCATTTAGAATCAGATATTCACAGAGAATTATTATTATCTCTTGATATCAATACACTAGGTGATATAGCCTCCGTTTTTTATAAACCTTGTGAATTCACATACTGATTCTCACGCCTGAGCTATCCCCCGACGGAACCGCCGTCAAGCTTGTGGTGTTTATTGTGTTTACGTTGCAGGATCAGGACGTTTTAGGTGATTGGGACGCGACGAAAGATCTCGCGCTAACATCAAGCGCTAAGGAGGGCTCTTTTCAATCACAATTGTTTAAATTTGTTTCAAAGATGATGAGGAGTAGAGATGGAACACCGTATAAGGCGTGCAATGGTCATTAGTTCATCACCGCCAGATTTCAAAGAAGGATCGTTTGGGTCCTTCTAAAAGTGCTCATGAGAGCACGGCTTCTAAGGACAATTCAGAAGAGCTTCGTCCGAAGATCCATGGTGGAGCCAGACGGAAGTTAGTTTTCAATGCCGATAAGGGCGTGATCCCAATCCGAACGGTAGCGGTTCGCTAACTAGACTCATCGCCAAGTGGTCAAGAGGACCGAGCTACCAAGTCGGCAAGGATGGCGACGGCGGATAAGGCTTTGGAGGTTCTCATAAGACAAAAGGAAGATATAGCCAACAATGATGCTTCGTGTGAATGAGTCGAGAGACGAAGCATCTAGCCATTTTCACTCCGGCGACGGTAGTAGTATAAGGAGGTACCCCGCCGGAAGGTAAAGAGCCGAACATTCTACGACGTGTCCGTGGATCATTCTCACAAGAGGAGAGATCGAGGAGCGAGAACGCCTTCTACTCGAACAAGGCACAATCGACAACAGTTAGATCACTTCATCGTAACGATGAAAGACGAAGAAGCGTGTCGAGAGAAATTATGTCGAAACCCCGGCGGGAGAATACCGTCACAATCGTTTCATGATGAGGATGAAATTTTACGACCTAGTAAATCAAGAAGTCCCGTAAAGGCGAAAGATCGGCAGGGAAGGGTCGATCCATTCCAAAACCTAGTGTCGCCAGAAAAGGAGATCTCATCACAACCCAAGGTGTTGATTTTCCGTTAGAGAGTTGAAAGAACTTCTAAACAATCGGGTCGAGGTACAACAGTGAAAGATATTTCGTAAAGAAGGCATCCCTTTTACCCGATATTCTCAAGAGAAAGCGATGCTACCAAAAGTTACCTCGCATGGAGAACTATGATGGGTCGAGATCCTTACGACCATAGTCAGCGTCAATCGATTAATGGATTACTACGACTTTACCGATGTCGCTAAATGTCACACTTTTGTCACTACTTTGAGAAAAGACGCCAGACGTTGGATGGGGACTTTACCATCTGATTCTATCTCCTCGTGGTCCGAACTTTGTGATAAGTTCCATGCTCGCTTTTGAAGCAAATCAAGAAGGGGGAAGCCTACAGTGTTCTTTTTAGACAAGTCCCAGCTCACCAATGAATCTTTAGTCAATATGTAAAGAGGTTTAGGGAAGCGCTTGGACAGTGTCCGATCTTAATGATCTCCAAGTCGCTTGGATTATTCCGTAATGGGCCGGATCTCGTTAAATCGGAGAAATTGGTAAAGAAATTGATGTTTCACCATCCGAAGAGTTTGGCAGAAGCCTTTCGACAAGGCGTAAGGCTATATTGTTGTGGAAGAGGCTATGAATAGTCTCAAGAATCCTTCTTTGAGCCAATCAAAGGAGGTAGAGGTTCCCAAGACCGATGGTGATCGTAGAGAAAAGGGGAGGATATAACCAAAGGGCGTATGGTAGTTCAAGAAATACAATAACTCGTGGCGACAAGGCAAAGCAGCCGCACACTGCTCCTACCCAAGGTTAATAAGGTTTATACCCGCTTGAATACGAGAGGTCGATAATTTTGGATCGATCCAAACCAAATTTTCTTTGAACCACCTCGTGATAATTACAAAACGGACATGGCAACCCTCGAAATATTGTGCTTATCATCAAGTCACGGTCACGACACTAATGAATGTTGTAATCTAAAGGATTTTGTAGAAAACAAAATTAAAAGTGGCTTGTTGATTCAATATGTATCGAGAAAGACCACCAAAATCAAGCAGTTTATCGATCGCACTGCTCAATGCCTTCAGTACCGCTGCTCAAAATGCTCCACCGCCAAGACAAGTCGCCGATGTAATAACCGGTGGTCCTGCTGGGAAATTAGTAGGAAAGAAGAGGAGGTCTTATCTTGATTCGCTTATGTCAATAACCGATGCTACTCAAGGTCGACAGCCTTTCCTGTGAACTCGTTATTTCATTTACAGATGCGGATTATCCTTCTGAGCCCATCAACCGCATGAAGGAGCATTGGTGATCACAAAGACAAGTGGGCTCAAAGGATGTGAAACGAATGATGATAGACAACGGATCTTCTATGGACATTCTTTATGCTCATGCTTATCAAAGAATGCATCTCGATGAGCACAAAATGGAGGCCTGACAGAAGCTCCTCTATATGGTTTCTAAACGATCCTCACAAAGTAGTAGCCAGACTATCAACTTCCGTCATCTTCAAGACTACCCCACAACAAGTGGAGATAACTTGTAAATTTTATGTTGTGGTATGTGATTCTACTTACAACGCCATTTTGGGAAGACTTCTACGCTGACAAACTTCTTCAGTCAGAATTTCCATCCCACATTTCAAAATCAAGTTCCCCACAAAGACACGGAGTAGGAGAAGTGATGGGTGACTTGGATCCGCCCAAGATGTTATCTAATTCTCATATTTCATCCGGAATGGGGGTCAAGAACAAAGAAAGACGATGGCAATTGAAATCGAACCCTTCACCGAGAGCGCTTCGTAATCATGTTGTAATCCCATTTGGGGGACGGAGGAAATTGAGTTGGTCATCTGGAAGCCGTAGAAGACAAAGAAGATCGGTTTAGGCTTACCGTAACCTCTTCTGACAAATCTTATGGAACTCTTACGATGCTATGTCGATATTTTTGCATGGGAGCCACAAGATATGCCTCGAGTCACCCTTAAGGTTGCCGAGCATAAACCGAGATAGATCCTTCAAAAAGCCGCCTAAACGTAAGAGGCGGATATTTGCTCCAGAACGCCAAAAGATCATCGATGAAGAGGTTGCAAAATTGTCAAGCAATGACTTCATCTACGAGATTGATTACCCGAGTGGATAAGCAATGTAGTATTGGTGCGTAAGATAATGGAAAGTGGCGGGTTTGCATCGACTACACCGACCTCAACAAAGCCTCGTCCAAGGACTTTATCCTCCGCCCCCATATCGATCAAATTTCATCGATGCCACTTTGGGTATGCATTATTAAGCTTTATGGATGCTTTTTCAGGTTATCATCAAATATCCATGTGCAAAGAAGACATTCCAAAAACAGCATTCATTACACACCGTTCGGTGTATGCGTACAAAAAAATGACTTTTGGTCTGATTAATGCTGGAGCTACCTATCAAAGGATGATGAACTTTATATTCAATAGACAGCTGGGGAGGAACATGGAGGTTTATGTAGATGACATGATCGTGAAGAGTATGCAAATTCAGAAACACTTAGACGATCTAGAGGAATGTTTTCAAACTATTCGTCATCGACAACTGCGACTTAATCCAACCAAATGTACTTTCGGCCTTGGTGCTGGAAAATTTCTGGGTTATCCGTCACCAAAGGGCATCGAGGCCAATCCAGAAAAGATCCAGGCTATCCTCGACATGAAGACTCCTCAGTCATTCAAAGACGTTCAGCGTCTAACTGGTAGGATTGCGGCTTTAAGGAGGTTCGTCGCCAAATCTGCAGAAAGATGTCTTCCTTTCTTTCGATACATCAAGGGACCAAGAAGAATGCGAAGACATTCCAAAGGACTTCCAAGTGTGAAGATGCTTTCCAAAATATAAAGACGATTCCGCTTTCTACCTTTATTGGTCAAGCTTCGTCCCAAAGCAGAGACTTTATATTTGTACCTTGCGCCGCTTCCTTAGCGAGCTGGAGCGCTTTTGATTCGGAGATCAGCTGGAGCAAAGATCCTGGCCTATTACGCTACCACGCCCCACGAGATGTCAAACCGTATCCTAACATTGAGAAATTTGCCTTTGCTTTAATAATTGCCAAGAGAAAGCTTCGGCAAGATTTTCAAGGTCGACTCGGTCGCCTACACGGATCAACCGTCAAGAAGAAGGTGATGGGCAAGCCGAGGTCTCGTAGATTAGCAAGATGGACTATGGAATTGTCCCGCTTTTTATCGAGTATCATCCCGAATCGCCATCAAAGGCCAAGCTCAATCGACTTTTATGGTAGAATGTTCGCTCACCGGCGATACGAAGTTCCCGGAAGCTCAATCTTCCGATCGAAGCGCGGTCGTCGTTATTCGCAAATAGGATGTAAAGCGTGGACGCTGTATGCGTATGGATCCTCTACGATGATCGTTAGTGAGCAGAATTATTCTAATAAGTCCGGAGGATTTAAGGTTCAAGAGCCATCGATTCGGATTTAAAGCAACGAATAATGAGGCCGAGTACGGCAAGCAGTGTTAGAAAAGTCCGATTAATGAAGAGTCTCAAGTCCAACAGCTTAATTATCTATATAGATTCTCGCTTGGTCGTTAAATGCCTATCGGGAGATTATGAAGCTCGGGGAACCCGAATGATCAAATATCCGTGGAGTTAAGAAACCAACTTCAATTTTTTGCTTCAGACGAAGTTTCAGTGCTATAGAGCTTAACGATAATTCTATCATCCGATGCTTTGTCGAAATTGGCCACTACGGATGCGTATGTCTTTCATGGATCGGTGTATTTGGAAATTTTGCGCAAGAAATGAGTGTGTTCAAAGATGAAATGTTGATGTGCATCGAAATAAACAAACCGCTGGATGACCCCCACATCGAGTATTCGGCGATGGCGTCCTTCCTTCTGGATCGATGTCAGTAAAGAAAATCAAGTACAAGAGTACTAATTTCACCTTTTATTGATGGGGATCTTTATCGATTGGCATTTTCCTCACCATTATTGAAATGTTTGGTTCCATCCGTCGAATATGCTCTTCGGAAGTTCATGAAGGGATTTATATGATCATATGGTCGCCAAGTCTTTGCACACAAAAGTATTTCGACAAGGTTACTATCAATCGGACAATTTTCAAAGAAGCTACAGAGTACGCCAAGAAATGTGAAAATGCCACCAATAGTCCGGTTCTATTATCGCCCACCTAAGAGTTATATTCGATTCTATCTCCTATACCCTTCACCGTCTGGGGGTAGATATATCGGGACCGCTACCTAAAGCTAAGGGTCGTTAGCTTCATTATAGTTGCTATTGATTATACGACTAAGTGGGTAGAGGCGAAACCACTTCTACCGATAATGTAATGTGAGTGTTTAAAGTTTGTAAAGGAGTCTGTGGTATTTCGCCGGATCCCTAAAGTATTGATATCTGACAATGGACGTCATTGCAGGTTTCAAAATTTGAAGAATTTTTGAACGATTTAGGATTCAAAGACAAGAAGACTTCAGTAGCTCATCCACAAATGAATGGGCAAGTTGAGGTGACCAACAGACGTCACGAATCTAATAAAGCGAAGATCGGATGAAGCTAAGGGAGATGGCCGTAAGAATCATTGAAGCGTATTGTGGGCATACCGAACTACGCCGAGGACTACTACAGGGATTCGCCTTCCGATTGGCTCATGGTATCGATGCCTTAGTCCCACCGAGATCGGATCTCCAAGTCTTCGTAAGTCAATTCAAAGAAATCTACAATGATGAAGGACCGAAAGCTAACTTGGACCGCTAGACGACGGTCGAGAGGAAGCTTTAATTAAATTGGGCCGCTTATCAACGGCGGGGTGCCAAACATTATAACAAGGGCGCTAAACTTCAGAGATTCAAGTAGAGACTTCGCTTCTCGAGAAGTCAAGCTTCTACACCTCGTATCACGGAAAGCTAATGCCGAATCGGGAAGGGCTATATGAAGTGATCAAGTACCAAAGCCCTTGTGATTTATCGATTAAAGGCACTTGATGGTTCCGAGATCAAGAATACATGGTACGTCAAGTGCATTTCTAAGTATTTTCAATAAAGTTCAAGTCGGGCTTTATCAAAGTCCAGACAAAATCGGGCTTATATCAATAAAAGTCACTTTTCTACAAATTATCACCGGTCTTATTATCCGATCCGATGGTGGTGATATCAATAAAGATCACTTTTCTTTTGGTCCTATATTATCTTATCGGTGATAAGTCAATGGTCACTATGGGTCCGATGGTGTAAGGAGGTATGGTAGGACTCACCGCCATTCGATGGTAGCCCCAGGTCCTTTTGGTCCTATATTGATCTTATCAGGGTGGTAAGTCAATGGTCACTATCGGTCCGATGGTGTAAGGAGGTATGGTAGGACTCACCGGCCATTCGATGGTAGCCCCAAGTCCTTTTGGTCCTATATCGATCTTATCGGGTGATAAGTCAATGGTCACTATTGGTCCGATGGTGTAAGGAGGTATGGTAGGACTCACCGGCCATTCGATGGTAGCCCCAAGTCCTTTTGGTCCTATATCGATCTTATCGTGGGTGATAAGTCAATGGTCACTATCGGTCCGATGGTGTAAGGAGGTATGGTAGGACTCACCGCCATTCGATGGTAGCCCCAAGTCCTTTTGGTCCTATATTGATCTTATCGTGGTGATAAGTCAATGGTCACTATCGGTCCGATGGTGTAAGGAGGTATGGTAGGACTCACCGCCATTCGATGGTAGCCCTGTCCTTTTGGTCCTATATCGATCTTATCGTGGTGGTAAGTCAATGGTCATTATTAATCCTTATGTCTTGGTTCTTATCTCGCTTATCGTCCAAATTTACTTCACATATAATTGATCTCACTCTTCAATACCGATGAGTATAAGTTATTTATTCTGCTTAAAGTCAATTCAGCTCATTAATTCAGCTTAACTCAATCTCGCTCAGAAAATTTAATTCACTTCACGGCATGAGTTAAACTGTTATATGCCATATCTAATTCAATAGTTCATCTTGTTGATACTAAATTATTGACAAAAAACCGACGGATGTAAGTTATAATCAAGATAAGCTAAAGATTTATCAATAAGCATAAAATGTTCATTTCATTTAAGTCGATTAATTACATAAACATAAAAAATTAAATATTTACATAGAATCAAAACATAATACATATTCAGCACCGCTTTCACCATCTAATTGAGAAGTGTCGGGTCCAATTGAGCAAATTGATAGCTTCTCTTTCCTCGCTCCCGATAACCTCATATCCTCCGAATCAGACCTTCATGATCTCTACATTGAGTTCATCCGAGTCCCTATACTCGCCTCAATCTGCTTTTTGAAGTTCTTCACCGTAATGTGGCCTCGCCCCTCAAGGTCTTTTATCTTACGACGAGCTTACGACGCTTGGTCTTACGCCTTCGAGCTTCATCCTCGATCTTCGCCTCGCCTTCACCAAGTCAAGGACTAGGCTTCGGCCGTCAAGAGAACTCCTCATTTTTCGCCTTCGTAAAAATTCTCTTCAACCAAGCCATTGCTCAGTTGGTCGATTTTGTCGACCGGGCTTTGATGCAAACATTCATCTCAGTGGGCCTCGGTCTCATTATCGATGTCTTCAAATCCATCTTGCCCGATCCAATTCTCTTTGAAGACCATCGATGGTATGAAAAGCATCTTCACTACCACTTTTTTTCTCGCTCCAAGGTCGATTTCAAAGATGTTTATCTCATGCATGAAATCTTCCTCTATTTCTCCATTTATGTGTCTTGACGCAATGTCCAAGACAAAGATTAGCCCGCACATTTTCAAAGTACTCAAGTTAAATTCTAAAATGTTCAAGGAAAATAGAGATGTAAAGGAAGAAGTCATTATTGTTTACCTCGCCGATAACTCATTCCTTCGTCGAGAAGATTTCCATCCGTGTGATCACCGAACCGGTGATCGCCAAGGTGTCGAACGAAAAGCCCCAAGAGGTCGAAAGGAAAGTTGGCGTTGAACTCCGGGCCATAGGGTCGAGATCCCACAATTTCAGATGATATCTTTGACCAAGGACCGGCCGCTCAGAGAAGGTCTCTGCTTTCGTGGGAAGAGTGGGTTGGGGGTGTAGGTTCAACATGAACGGCTTCGATTATGGGAGATTTGTTTGAATTAAGTTCTTTGGGTGTTGAAGCGGATGCGAACTTGGATGGCTCTCGTGAGTACGCTTCTTTTTCTCGATAACGCTGAATCCTTCGCCCCGGTCACCGCCCTCTTCGATCCAGATTTCTGCAGGGGGCACGAAGGAGGAAACGACCAAGACCGAGGAACCCCGAGTTCTTCTGCAGCTTAATGGAGTTATTTTTGTTTTAGTTTTTAGTCCTAAGTATACCTTCGATCGTGACGATCAAGTAAGTCACCGATCGAGGAATGGTGTCAGGGGTTGGTTCTGCTTTCTAATATAGGTTCGGAGGATTTACTAGAGGGACTGACCTTGGTTTTCTCGTAGCCTCTCTTTTTTGTCGAGGGTGAAGGGTCTCTTCCGTACGAGAGAACCTCTTCTACTGCTTTTTCGTTGAAATTCATCCATATGAATTTCGATGTCGATATACTTCGTAGTAGCTTTGGTGGGTGTAGCTTCGAAAAGCTTCCAAGACTTCCCAGATAAAAATCTTCGAGCTCCTTTACTTCAGAGCTCTACCGATCAAAGATAATGCATAAATCAAACAATTCCATGTTATAATTATATTTTATGAAATATTTTCAAAAATATATATATATTTGAAATAAGTCGACTTACGCTTACGGTCATACAACCACGCCTCGCTTCGAGAGGAGTCCGATTTCCACCCTCCTTCTAAAATTGTCAAAAGCTCCATCATCTCCACTTCGCTCTTCGTAAACATCTCCAAGTCACAGATATTTTTTCGCCACCGCCCAGCCGAAGAGAAGAGATTTCGTGGCCTTTGACGAAGAACCATTTTTCGTGCCATCCCCTATTGCTCAAGGGTGTTCACCAAAGAACGCCTCACAAATTTCTCTCCGCACTTTGAGAATGTTTGCACGAGGGCTCAAACCCTTTTCCCTGGACTGCATTATCTTTGTAGACAAAGAAAGAAGAAGTCCAAAGAGGGCTCGACGCCCAGCTTCACGACATGTAAGGCCACGAAGGCGAATGTGAATGTAGGAGTTCTACACCAACCATGTAAAAATCCTACACCCAAAAACCCCAATAGGTCACTATGAAGATACGAAGAGGAATCGAACCCCTTCTCCAAAGAAAGTCACCGGTACTACCGGCCCATCCTTCAAAGCCGCTGATACATTTTCTCCAGAATCTGGGTACCGACAAAGACGGGTGTTCGAATGTGGAACCGAAGTTCAACTCTCTTCGCTTCAAATTTCGCTATAATAGACGGAGTGTCGGCACGCGAGAATCGCCCATACTCCTATAATAGTCGAGGGGTTTTCGGGTTTTCGCTTGGGATTCGCATCAAGTCCCCTCATGAAGATTAGGGTTTGGGGAACCACAAGAATGGGTGTTACAAGTACGGGAGAACTCTGCTCGTGGTTTTGAGAAGCCATTTGTAACGATTTGCAGAGAGAAAGAGATCGTAAATTTTAGTAGGCGCCAATTTCAAATGAAATGAGTAAAAATCACAAAATTGGTAAAGTTATCCTTTTATACCGATTTGCTACATGTTGTTCAAGACAAAGCGATTAAATGACAAAGAATAATTTGAATTTGAATGGGAAGCGTCCGGCTTTGATCCCGGTACCTAATGGTTAAAAATCTTTCCTCGAATTGGGCCCTTAACTTCCTTTCATTTCATTTCACGGACAATAAATGGGTACGCTTTTTAATTACATCTTGTCATTTATTAATTCTCAAGAAATATCATGGATTGTTTATAGTTTTCATTAAACATTCGCTCAACAAAAACTAGGGGCAAATGTGTTGGGTCGTGATATTTTATCCCTTCGGGGCCAAATATATCGGGCTTATTATTTTTATTCTATCGGGCCTTTATTATTGAATTATAAAAATCATTAAGCCCAATTATCATGTCATTTTCATTTCAAACTTATAAGACCGGCCCGGCCAATGGATCAATCATTTAGACATTTTAAATATCTATAATCTTTGACCAGAATGATGAAAAAGCATGTTTGGCGACTAAAGAATCATATGCATTAATGTGGATGGGATCAGAATCTATTTGGCCAGAGAAATAGTGATCAAAAGCAAAGAACAAACTACACGCAATTTCTACAGAACCCATCTGCAAAGGGAATGTGTCGTAGAAGTGGTGTACAGAATTCGTGCCAGAGGGTATAACTTAGCAAGGAAGTCTCTACCAAGAAGTTCTCTACCTTCTTCAGGTAATTATTATTATCTCATACTCTTCTTCATTTAGAATCGATTTTATTCACCTTGAATTCATTATTATTCATCTCGAAGCTATCCTCGATACCGTATCAAGCTTGTAGTGTTTATCAGTGTTTACGTTCGCATAAATCCTCGCGCTTTTTGGGACGTGACGAAAAGATCTTTGCGTTAGGAACCTAAACCATATACTAGTAGTATTCGACAAAGTGTATTTATTAATTTATTAATTTAAAAGATTGTCGTTTAAGGTTTTAACACATGGATTAAGAAAGTGTCATTTACCAAGTAAAATTTATTTGAAATTCCATCACTACCCCTTTATGAGAAATTAAAAACTATTAATCTGAGGAAAAATTTCTCGGCATAAAATGAGAGAAGGTATGAGTAATATAAGAAAGTAAATAATTTATTCTCCTCAAAAATTGTAAACGATAAACTTTTTGGAATAAATTTTTTCTCCTAAAACGACAATCTTTTAGAAACGAAAGGAGTATATATTAAGAAATATATATATTAAAAATTAAAATTAAACTATTTTGTTAAAATAAGTTAAGTTCCATCAAATTGACTCAAGTATTTTTCTACGTGATATTTGAAAAAAAGAGAGGAAAGAAATCAAGAAAAATAAAAGTAAAATAAAATAACGCGCACGATTAAAAAAATAAGAATACGTAATGGAACTTTGTGACAGTTTTTTAAAAAAATCATAAAATATAGTAATTTGTGATGAATTTTTTAAGCAATCACAAAATAATACTTCCTCCGTCCTAAATTAATTGCTCAGTTTTGATTTTTTAAAGTCAAACTGACCATTTTTAAAACTAATCTTTTTACTATTTTTGCTAAAATATAGGTGAAGAGATTATAACCAAAAGAAAGTATATACAATCTATTAGTAATCCTAATTTTTATAATTTTAGAAATATATTTATATATGCTTAATTATTAATTCTAAAAATAGTTAATTTGACTTAAAAAAGTCAAAATTGAGCAATTAATTTGAGACGGAGGGAGTAGTATATTTGATGGCTCTTAGTAATGACTAATTTTGTCATCAATGTATTATAATTGTGATGATCATGTCAATCACACAAATTTTTAAAGCAAAATAAATTTTCTTTTTGTGACGCACTAAGTAGTCACGTATAAATATACCATTTTTCGTGATTGTATTTAAATTATTACCAATATTTTAATGTAAGAAATAATTAAAACAATATTTTATGACGGTCATGACAATCATTAAAAAAGATAAATTTTTGTAACGACTTTTATTTGCAATTACAAAAATAAGGTATTTTGTGATGAAATTTTGAAGCCATCACAAAATAATAAAATATATAATGACTCTCAGTGATGACTAATTTTACAATCATTATAGAGTATTTGTCACCAAATCTTACGTGAAAGTAATTTTGTTTAGTAAGTCAACTCACATATGTTTCTTTTTATATTTTGTTTTAAAATTATAATCATTATCTGGGATTTGGTGTAGTGATAATACTCATTATTTAGTTTGCTAATTGGGGGAGAGATCGAATCCTGCAAATATCATTTGATACAATTAATGCAAAGAAATAAATTATACATAAATAGAGATTAACATTCTTATATTTGTTTCCTAATACAAGACGACCATTGTGATGCTTAATTTTGGCCATCACAAATGACCATTTTTTTAGTGGTGGCTTTTCTACACAATTTTCTCTCCTCTCAACTCTCTCTATCCTGATTGCAAGTAATAAAATTAGAGTTAGGGTTTGAATTTTTTGAGCAAAACCTAGTTTCCCCCAATTGGTCCTGGAGGGAGACGAACAGAAAAAGATTTGATTTTGATTGTAGTTTCTTGGACCGTTTAAGGTTCGGTGATTGATAATTATTCCTATGTGATTGGTTAAAAATGGTATAGTCTTCACAAACTCTTGAAGTTGTTGATTATCTTTTGGGTTCTAACTTTAGCATGTGGCGACGTCTTTTTTGCCTTCGAATCGGACAACTGAACTCTGTTGGAGTTCAAGAGCTTAATTTCAGACTCTTCAAGAATGCTCGTGAACTGGATCTCGACCACAATTCGCATCACTGTTCATGGTTCGGTGTGACATGTAATTCAAATTCTAAGGTTGTGACTCATAACTTCACTAGCAGCGGTAGATGAGGTAATTCGGGTTATTTTTATTGTGCCAAGTATGCTTAATTTCCATTGTGTGGATTTGGGATTAGAAGGGCTTGTTTGGGTAGTAATGTACTTTATTTTATACTCCCTCCGTCCCGAATTATCTGTTGTTCTAAAGTTCCACATACCAATATGTATGATAAAAATACTAAAATACCCTTTGTGTTGACTTTTTTGTTTTCCACCAAAATCCCACAAAATAGTTGGTGATAATATGAAAAGGATCTAACTTGAAGAGAAACAATTATTAATTGAAGAGAGAAAGTAGCGGCTCCAATACCCAAAAGAGTCTGCTGAGAGAAAAAGTATGAGTGGAAAAGAATTGAAGAAAAAAGAGGCGTGAATCCTTATTGGTGGGAATATGAAAAGGATGTTTAAAAAGGGAGATACGAATGAGAATGTGACTATCAACAATTAGGGTAAAGGGGCAAATTTGGAAAACAAAGGAAAAAATGCATTGGAATCTTAAAAAAGCAGATATTGTGGGACAATTTTTTTTTGTTAAAACAACAGATAATTCGGGACAGAGAGAGTACTTTATAAATTAAATTTGAACAAGTTAATACTCGACTAGGATTCATTTAAATCCTTAGTTGTGCTAGAGTTATCCGCTATCCTGGACGTGGATAGCACAACCGGAGAGATCTGTAAGGGCTAAGGCCCAAGAGCACATACGGACGACATTTGATATGTGGGTCCCTTTCCTTTGACAACTACAACGTGCTAACCAACACCAACAGGTAGCCCAGCCCTCCCATCCCATTCCCATATAAGCCGCCTCCATTTACTAAAACTAGTTTGTTACAAAATAAAGCAAGTAACATGCTCCCATTCTCCGCTATTTAATTTACTCCTCCTCCAATTACTCCTTTCCTTTGCAATCTACTTCCCCATTGTTAAAAATATTAAATTACCTTTAATTATTTTTTTTGATAAATCCCGGCGCAAATTAATTAGGGGAAAGTTTATTGATCAACTGAATTCGAATTACAAATATGTTAAAGTGGAGCATGGGCTAAACCCAGAATGAAAATTAGGGAAAATAATTCAAATTGATGCGTTTCCACAATTTCAAAATAAATTACGCACGATTACATGAAATCATAAATTAGTCAAGCTTTTTTAATCAAGGCATAGAAAATAAATTATAATTGTATTCATATTTCAAAAAAGAGAGTAACATATATAAAATACTACTATAATTCTATTTTAAAGATGTAAAAATAATAAAAAAATTGATCATTTTGTAACTCGATTGAATAGGAATAAGTTTGAAAATATAATTAAAATAGTTAGGGTAGGGAGTGTTTAACATGAAGTTAACGTTGGTAGATCAATCAATACGGTGTGTTGTTGTTGCGGTAGGGAGGTGATCTCTCTCTCGCCGCAAGATCAGACGGCCAATCGATCAACTTACACTTCTGTAGAATTTTATCCGTTAGAGTAATATTAACAAAAACGTATAACATCAACAGCTAGATCACCGAACCTTCTTCTTCTCCTCACTAAATGCGAGTGAAAGTGAAGAAATCTAGACATATATCCCTCGTCTTCATGGAATTGTAACCCACTTTTGCAGGAATCATGATACCTCCTCCTCCTCCTCCTCTATCATCACTCCCATTTTCTTCATGGAACTTCTTCAAAATTACATCCTCCCTCTTAATCCTCTACTCCACTGCACTCGCACCAACCGAATCCAAACCTATCATCCAATTAAAAGAAGCCCCAAAATTCTACAACTCCCAAAAATGCCCTTCCATTCCCCACAACATTAATAAAAATGAATTCAACACTAAAATATGCTCCCCCAATGCAGTCCACGTAGCAATGACCCTTGACGCCGCCTACCTCCGCGGTTCAATGGCCGCCATTCTCTCCGTCCTCCAACACTCCTCCTGTCCCGAAAACATCCTTTTCCATTTCGTGGCCGCCACCGACACCCTTAACCTCACCATTGTTAAATCATTCCCTTACCTAAAATTCCAAGTCTACCTTTTTGACGACTCTCCCGTATTAGGCCTAATTTCCACCTCCATCCGCGCAGCACTGGATTGCCCACTAAACTACGCCCGTAACTACCTCGCTGATCTCCTCCCAACGTGCGTCCTTAAAGTCGTTTACCTCGACTCCGACCTCGTACTAGTCGACGACATTGCCAAGCTCGAGGCAACTCCGCTAGGCGATCAAGCTGTTCTGGCGGCGCCCGAGTATTGCAATGCAAATTTCACCTTCTACTTTACGCCCACATTTTGGTCTAATCCTTCTCTTTCTTTAACTTTCGTGGGGCGTAATGCTTGTTACTTTAATACGGGTGTAATGGTAATTGATCTTGAACGATGGCGAAAAGGGGATTATACAACAAAGATTGTGGAATGGATGGAACTTCAGAAAAGAATGAGAATTTATGAATTGGGTTCGTTGCCGCCTTTTTTGCTGGTGTTTGCTGGGAATATAGCTCCGGTGGATCATAAGTGGAACCAACATGGGCTGGGCGGAGATAATTTTAGGGGATTATGCCGGGATTTGCATCCGGGGCCAGTGAGCCTTTTACATTGGAGTGGAAAGGGGAAGCCATGGGCTAGGCTCGACGCGAACCGGCCGTGTCCGTTGGATGCTATGTGGGCACCTTATGATTTGTTACAAACAAAATATGTTCTTGATTCTTGATCAGGTATATATGCATGTATAGGAATGCATTCTGCACTCATTGATTACTTATTTTGGTTTTTTAGTTTCTCGAATTTAACTTTGTTTTAATTATTCAATTGTTTAGGTTTTTGAGATTTGATACAAAAAATGGGAGAGCGCTAGCAGAGAACTGAACCAATTCTTGAAAATCTCTCTCTTTGTTTCCATGCTCGGAAATTGTGGTGATAGTCAAAGCATGGCAAGGAGAGTTCGGGGTTTGGTTGTACATTAATTATACTGTTAAAAGTGAGATTTTTACAGTCACCTTCCCCCACCCACCCCACCCACCCAACACACTATATGTACCAGAGACCGTTAATTACAGTTAAAATTACTAAAGGAGGAAAAGGTAAACATGTTACTTTCTTCTTTTGTTGCAGTGACTTCTTTCCTTTTCTTTGGCTTCTTCGATTATTATCCTACTACTATCTTTAAAGTTTGTTAGAGTGATGAGCAATCAATTAATAGTCGGCCGAGATTTTCGGAATTAATAGTTCTAGTACTATTTTCATGTAAAACTGAATAGTGTCAATCCCTCTAGCTCTAGTTTTTCGTAGGAGGAATTAGTGCTTCTCTCTTTTGTGATTTGGTTTTCCGAATTTCGTTATTTGGCTAACCATGCATTTTTGGTCAGTTTATTCTTTTGCACATGAACTCCATTCAAATTGTGTAGCTAGGACAAAAAAATATGCTTAATTTAAAAGCTAAATAGGCAATATAAGTTAGTGGCCATTTTCATGCCGCTAAGTTTGATCACACACACACACACACACACAAACACACACACACACACATATATATATATATATATATATATATATATATATATATATATATATATATAGTAATAATATTTAAGACCTTTATCGATAACTATAATAAAATTCACCACGTCATCTCTAATTTTTCAAGAATACCAAGACTTTCTACCAATAATATGTAAGTAACATTCACTACTCCTAATGTGGTTGACCAACTAATATTCAAAAATATTTTTAATATAATGTCTAATATACGTACACTTCAAGTTATAATGTTTAATATATCCACTAAATATATAAATTTGTATGTTATAATTTTTACTTAACTTGATCTAATTAATTAAATTACAAATTTGTTCAATAAATAACATAAATTGTCAAAAAATAATAAAGATTTATTTTATCAAGAAAATAAAGTTACATATTTTTTATAATTAAATTTTTAAAGATTAAAATTTACGTAATATATATTCATATATTTTTTTGTAATTAAAAATAAAATTTTAATAAGCATAAAAGAATTAACACAAAAATTATAATTATTTTTCTCAAATATTAAAATTTACGTAAAATAAACTTATTATTACATAAGGAATCTTATTATTCATATAAAAAATTATTAAAAAGTATATTAATTATTTTTTTTTGAAATTTTAAACTAAACATAAGTTACATTTAAGTATAATTATTTACAATAAAATGATAAATGTTATTACTCAAAAAAGAAAAAAAAACACATTAAAAAAATTCTTTTATTAAGATAGAGGTAGTAATAAAAATTATTCTATTTTCTTTTATTCAATATTGTATAAAAACTACACCAATCAGATACTAAAAATGTAATTAAAATCATAAACATTCCAAATTTTGACATATATTCAAGAAAATTTAGCATATAAAAATCATAATATGAAACTAAGAATTCAAATAATAATTTTTGTTGTTAAACACCAATAACTAAATTATCGACATACTCAATCACTTTAATTAGAAAACTTCCATTAATTATTTAATTTATAATTCTTAATAATTGTATCACTTATCCAAAAATATGTGTTAATTAAATTAAATTATTTGAATGAGATAGTCTTAATTACGAATAAAATTATAATTAAAATATATTATATTAAAAAGGATAGTTAAACATATATATATAATTTTATCTATTTAGTCAACCCTAAAAATTTGTAACGGTACTAACTATTACTTAAAAAATTAGAGGGGATGTGACGCCCCCAAAATAGGTCAATTCCATCCAACCCATTCTGAGTCGCCAAATACATGGTACAGAAATAACTACAACTTTATTAATACATTTGTCGTGCAAAATACGACAACATATATACTGTGAGTTTAAATACAATTATTGTCTTCTAGACAATATACATACCCAAATAAATCCTCATCGCAATTATTTAAACATTATTTTATAAAAATGGTGAGGACTACTAAACAACTCTCTGTAACCTTCATTCCATACCCCTTACTAAGTACTACGCTACATTCTCGCCTCCCGAGAAGAAAAAATGGAACAACAAGGAAAAAGGTGAGCTCAACTAGCCCAAGAAAGAATATTATGACTAAGATAATATACAACAAATTATCGTTAGTCTCCAACAGGGGAAAAATCTAATAGAATCTGATAGACAACCGCTTTTAAATCAATCTTCGCAATGAAATAATAATTCATTAGAAGAGTTAAGTAGAGAATGCAAACTACTATCTTCTATATATGAATTTAAAAGTCCATCGTCGATATTTTATTCCTCGTAACATCAATCAATATATATCTGAATCAAATATTCATCTTTGCACTACAGTGCCAAAGATATTCATCACCGGTCATGTTCATCTAAACACTGCTCATCTTTGCACCACGCCAAAGATATTAATCGATCATCGTGTTTATCTCAACACCTGGTTCATCTTTTGCACTACGGCCAAAGATATTCAAGAATATTATCATTTAGGACCGAGGATGATGAAAAATATTTTAAAGGAAACGAATCCAAAGAAACAAAAAGAACAATATTAAAGATTCAGATTTTAAACAATCCAAGTTCAAAAATACTTCATAAGTAATCGAGTGGAGTAAAATTCAAGAATGATCAAAACATGAATACAATCAAAGCTAGTATCTAGAATAGATATTTTGGACAAAAAGAAGAAATTTCATTTTTCGATGAATAGGCCAGATTCGTGAATAAAGGACGATACGTGAATAAAGGTTGAGATATCGTGAATAGTAACTCAGACACCAAAAGATAAAAATTTCACAAAAAATATCTTCACGCTTTGTGAATAGTACTTCGTGAATAAGAACTCGCTGAATAAGAACTCGTGAATAGTAACTCATAAATAAGTAACTCGTGAATAAGAATCATGAATAAGAACCCGACACCTAACAAGTTCCAAATTTGATAAAAATTTCCAACCAATATTTCTAAGATAATGATATTGAAGAAATAATATCATTTTCAATAAAATAACATCCCTTACCTCGAAAGACACAAGATTTACAATTGAAACACCTGATATAAAGTTATGACTTGAACTTGCCTTGATAGCAATACTCAAAGTATACTCAAAATACTCACAAAAATACGCTCGATAATATAGAGAGAAAACTTCAGCTTCGGTGTGATTTTCAATTCTAACCTAAGCACCCTATTAATAGAAATTGCTTGTAACACCAAAAGTAAAAATTTAATATAATATTAATATATATATATATATATATATATATATAATAATCTTCACGTACACCTTTGAATCTGAAATTCAGCAATTGAACACATGCCTCACACATGCAAAAAACGTTTTTGTAAAAAAATATTTAAAACTTCAAAATTAATTATTTTGAGCTTCGAACTTCAATAATTCATAATAAATAGCTCTTTTATCAGAAAAATTCGAAACTCACGACTTTCCATAGGAAATTCCATTATCTACAACTTTGCAGTAAGAAAGTTTTTCAAATTCCAAATAAAATTGACCAAATCCATAAACTAGACGATTTTACAAAAGCTATAATCAAATTTCTATTAATAATTGTGTCCACCAACACACAAAATATGTGTTAAACATTTAATGCCACAAAAATACTCTTCCTCCTCATATACTCATATATCCCACATTCATTATAAAATATCACCAATAATATATTATTAAAATAATATATTTAAATGAATTATTTTATCGTAAAAAGATAAAATATTAATTTTTAACAATTGTCACTTTAAAAATTTTCTCCATCTATATCAACATAAAATCAATATTTTCTTCATCATATAAATAAATAATTAATTATTCACAAATAATATTACAGAATCACAAGATCTTGGCAACCAGTCACGCTCCAGAAAGAGGGGCTTTCAATAAGAATTTCTCCTTATCTGCCAAGCAATTAGGTGACCAAACCTCTCCTTAGATGTAACTTTCTAGACATTGCCAATAATGTTATCTAATAATATTATTCAGATAATATGAATTATTGCTTCGATAATGAAAAATACTGCAGTAATGACAACAAAGAATATAAAATATCAATGCAACAATTATCAATCAATAAAATAAAATATTGAATAAGAATTACCGTAACAATTATTGAGTAAAGGCCTTCACGTAAGAATCAATAATTGGTGCAATACCGCAAAAGCCTTCTTGTCAACAACGCCAGACAGTGTTTTTTAACCATTGTGGTATTCCAACAAAGATTAATTCAGAATAACTACGCCATTATTTATAAACAACTTATATTTGTCGCTTTCTTCATCCAATCGATTTCAATTATGGGGCCCATAAAAGACTCATACGTCAGTATGAATATTCCCCGACAAAGATTTAATATTCCACGACCAAACGAATATTCTCAACAATAATAAATATTTTATAACCACTTGCTTATTCAAATATTTGCTTATTTTACCCATAACTATCCACATTAATCAAATCAACCCTTACTATATCAAAATAATAAATATAGGAAAATAAATTTCATTTATTAATAATTTGGGGTCTTACAACCTCCCTCCTTATGAAATTTCGTTCTCGAAATCGACGTGACGATGGTGTTTCAAAAGATGAGAATACCTCGCTTTCATTTCCGCTTCCAACTCCCGTGTCATTTCCTCAATAACATGGTTTCTCCACAAAACTTTAACTTGTGGTATAACCTCTGACATGGACATGTTCTTTTCTATCCAAGATCTTGACAGTACCTCCTCGTATGTTAAGTCTTCTGGCTATCTCGTCCGGTTCTAACTCAACGACGGGTTCGGGTCGTCCACATATTTACGTAACATCGATACGTGAAAAACGTTATGAACACGCGTCATACTTGGCGAAAAAACGAGTCTATAGGCCATAGTTCCTATTCGATTGAGAATTTCAAATGGATTAATAAATCGACGGTTTGAGCTTTCCTCACCTCACCGATTCTCGCTTTTGAAATAACAACTTCGCCTCCTTCTTCAAATTCATCACCGGTGTGTAGCTCAATGACTTTTAACTTTATTGATTAAAGTCGATTATACTCAGATATCATCACGTGGGTACCTTAGAGTTTTCATCTCCATCTCTATTATTTGTAAATTATACTGAAATGAGTCTTTGATAATATCGTACTCAGATACTTGATACGATCTTCTACTCAACACGCCACCACCACGCTCGCTTTTCGTGATGGCATGGTCGTAACATGTCTTTGAAGTGAGTCTCTCTCGAGTTCTTCAAGCTCTTCCCACATTCCTTGCTCCATTCAATTCTCAGATCTCTACGAGTCACCGTTAATGGAATAGCGATTCGAGAATATCCTTCAACGAATTTCCGATAATAACCAACTAAGCTTCTGTAAAGCTACGAATTTTGATTACCGACTTAGGTTGTTCTCAATCGTGACTCATATCCCAACCTTGATAAGACGTTACAATGACACCTATCGCTTTACTATCGCATCGAATATGGTGTCCCTACGAGAGTCTCGGGTCGCATTCCACAAAGGAAGTCACCAGATAAAGGCTCAGTACCAAATTTATAGTTGAATTTTTATTTCACTCAAGTTCAATAGAGCCATTCGATGTGAGATTTTAGAAATGAGTTTTGTCTTAGGGTTAAAAGTCGATACAAAATTTAATATCGAAGCTTTGGGAGTAAGCCAAGGAATTCTTCAGAAATACGTCAGAAAATCAATAACAACAGAATATTATTCAAATCGACGTGTCTTTATTCAAATCCATAACACGGACTAAGAAAACTTGACATCCGTAATAAACGAATGACTTCATGGCTTGATATGAAAATGTTTGACTACAATGGTTTGATTGTTTGAATTCGAATAACAAAGTTGCTTAGAAATATGAAAACTAACAACCTTACGAAAAGTAATCAATTTTGCGTGATGAGTAGTTAACCTTAAAATCACATCAAAAGCAAATATCTCTATAGAAATAAGGTTAACAATAATGTGATAGTGCCAACTCTAATCAAGCAAGATTTCTAAACAACGGATGTAATGAAAGTTTCTCCTAACTGAGTCTCCATAAATAGGTCAAAGTCTAATTTCTCCGTAGTCAAGTTCAAACGTTGAGCCTAAAAGCAAGAGAGATAAAAGAATGGGTAATCCCAGATCTAGTAAGGTATAAACTTCGCAAGAATTTATAATTAACTAACCCGCGCTAACTTCGTCGGGTTCCTCGCATTTTGACCGGCCACGACAAACGCCTTCCAGAACCGCTGACTTTGACTTTTTCTCGAGACATCCTTTTGAGTCACCATTCCCAATCGGATCGGGTTTTGATACCGCATAATCTCGAAAGCGATATGTCCTTCTTTTTTCTACAATTATAGCATACCTTAAACTGTTGTGGGTAGTTTGGGGCGATATGTCCTCTCTTCCGCATTGTATTTATAACGATCGACGGCATTTCTCTCCCCTTGTAACCGCCACATCGCACCGCTGCCTTCACATGGTCGTTGTTAAATCTCCTCTTTTAAAATCTCCTCCGACTCGCTTTCTTCTATTTTCATGGCCACGATTACCACCAGAGTGGTTACCCCTTTGTCAGTATTCTTCTTTCTCCGCCGGTTATCGTTATTCGATGACCGCTATCTTCTATGATCCTCGGTTATGGTCCCTCGATTGAACGTATTTCGTTATCTCGCTCTAACAATCGAGCCCTGCCGACAACATCCGAATAGAGAGAAAATTTATGAGAAATGAGATATCGACGTATGCCAGTTTCAAACCTCTCTAAACATCCGCGTCATCGCTCCTCATTCTCCACCAAATGAGGTGCAAACTCGATAACTCCGCGAACTTCGCCTCGTCTTCGGGACACCGCTACGTTATTCTCGCCTCCGCCTAATAAACTCCACTTCCTTCATATAGACGAATACTTTCGTGGAAGTACTTGTCATTGAACTGCTTCTAAAATGTCTCCCACGACATCGCCGAAGTAGGCTGGATGGGTACGCTTCTTCGTGATTCCCACCAATGTCTGCCTTCGCCACGGAACATAAAGGTGGCGAATGGAACCTTCTGTTATTCCGCATCCCAAGACATCGATTATCTTGGTAATTTGCTTGACCCATGTTTTCGCCATGATCGGATCTCGCTTTCCTTAAATTCGTGGTCCCAACTTTTGAATCTTGCTAATGACCACCCGTGAATTGCTATCATTTTCTCTGTCAGATTTTGAACACGAGTCTCCTCGTCTCGATTTTGCATGAATCGCAAAAAACTTCTAAACTTCCCTCGCTCATCATCTTTCAGGTGGTGTTTGTTCACAGACGTACATTGCCACTGTTGCACGCTCTCCTCGCTGGTAAAGACAGTGCATCTCCACTTGTCTCATTTACTCCATCATAATATTCTCACGACATTCTCAAATCATCATAAAACAAGGGTTAATTAAGGAAATCAATATATCACATAATATCCCTTTATACTAACCAACTAACAAATAAGCTTAGGTAGACATACTAGCGAAGGATTTACTCGCCTCTCCTCCTAGTTCTATTCACCGATCTCCGCTAGAGATCATATCCCTAAGCTCGATACCAACCGTGACGCCCCAAAATAGGTCCATTCCATCCAACCCATTCTCGAGTCGCCAAATACATGGTACGTAAATAACTACAACTTTATTAATACATTTGTCGTGCAAAATACGACAACATATATGATCGTGAGTTTAAATACAATTATTGTCTTCTGCATAATATATACATACCCAAATAAATCCTCATCGCAATTATTTATACATTATTTTATAAAAATGGTGAGGACTACTAAACAACTCTCTCTAACCTTCATTCCATACCCCGACTAGTACTGCTACATTCTCGCCTCTTGAGAAGAAAAATGGAACAACAAGGAAAAGGGTGAGCTCAACTAGCCCAAAGAAGAATATTATGACTAAGATAATATACAACAAATTATCGTTAGTCTCCAACAAGGAAAAATCTAATAGAATACAATAGACAAACCAATTTTAAATCAATCTTTGCAATGAAATAATAATTCATTAGAAGAGTTAAGTAGAGAATGCAAACTACTATCTTCTATATATGAATTTAAAAGTCCATCGTCGATATTTTATCCTCGTAACATCAATCAATATATATCTGAATCAAATATTCATCTTTGCACTACAGCCAAAGATATTCATCACCGTCATGTTCATCTAAACACTGCTCATCTTTGCACTACGGCCAAAGATATTAATCACCATTATGTTTATCTCAACACTGCTCATCTTTGTGACTACGGCCAAAGATATTCAAAGAATATCATCATTTAGGACCGAGGATGATGAAAATATTTTAAAGGAAACGAATCCAAAGGAAACAAAAGAACAATATTAAGGATTCGTATTTTAAACAATCCAAGTTCAAAAATACTTCATAAGTAATCGAGTGGAGTAAAATGAATGATCAAAACATGAATACAATCAAAGCTAGATCCGTAATAGATATTTTGACAAAAGAAGAAATTTTATTTTTCAATGAATAGTGTCAGATACGTGAATAAAGGTCAGATACGTGAATAATAACTCCGACACCAAAAGATAGAAATTTCACAAAAACATCTTCACGCTCGTGAATAGTACTTTTGAATAAGAATCATGAATAGTAACTCGTGAATAAGAACTCATGAATAAGAACTCCAAAATGAAAAGTTCCAAATTTGATAAAATTTCCAACCAATATTTCAAATAAATGATATTGAAGAAATAATATCATTTTCTAATAAAATAACATCTCTTACCTCGAAAGACAAAGATTTCTTGAAAACACCTGATATAAAGCATGACTTGAACTTCAGACCAGTATAAAGCAATACTCAAAGTATACTCAAAATACTCACAAGAATACGCTTGATAATATAGAGAGAGAAAACTTCAGCTTTAAATTGTGATTTTCAATTCTAACCTAAGACCCTATTTATAGAAATTGCTTTACACCAAAAAGTTAGAAAATTTAATATAATATTAATATATATATATATATATATATATATATATAATCTTCACGCACACCTTTGAATCAAATTCAAGAATTGAACACATGCCTCACACATGCAAAAAATGTTTTTGTAAAAAAATATTTAAAACTTCAAAATTAATTATTTTGGAGCTTCGTAACTTCAATAATTCATAATAAATAGCTCTTTTATCGTAAAAAAATTGAAACTCGAGACTTTACATAGGAAATTCCATTATCTACAATTTTGCGTAAGAAAGTTTTTCCAAATTCCAAACAAAAATTGACCAAATTCATAAACCAAGCGATTTTACAAAGCTATAATCAAATTTCTACCAATAATTGTGTTCACCAACACACAAAATATGTGTTAAAACATTTAATGCCACAAAATACTACTTCTTCTCCTCATATACTCATATATCCCACATTCATTATAAAATATCACCGTTAATATATTATTAAAATAATATATTTAAATGAATTATTTTATCGTAAAATATAAAATATTAATTTTTAACAATTGTCACTTTAAAATTTTCTCCATCTATATCCACATAAAATCAATATTTTCCTCATCATATAAATCAATAATTAATTATTCACAAATAATATTACAGAATCACAAAGATCGGGCAACTGTGCCGCTCCTTGTGAAAGAGGGGGCTTTCCAATAAGAATTTCTCCTTCTCATGCGCCGCAATTAGGTGACCAAACCTCTCCTTAGATGTAACTTTCTAGACATCGCCAATAATGTTATCTAATAATATTATTCAGATAATATGAATTATTGCTTCGATAATGAAAAATACCGTGTAATGACAACAAAGAATATAAAATATCAATGCAACAATTATTGAATCAATAAAATAAAATACCGAATAAAGAATTATCGTGAACAATTATTGAGTAGTGCCTTCACGTAAGAATCAATAATTGGTGCAATACCGCTGCTTCTTGCTCAACAACGCCAGATTAGTGTGTTTTAACCACCGGGTATTCCAACAAGATTAATTCAGTAATAACTACGCCAAGTTATTTATAAACAACTTATATTTGTCGCTTTCTTCATCCAATCGATTTCAATTATGGGGCCCATAAAAGATCAAGGCTATCGTCGTATTTAAATATTCCCCGACAGATTTAATATTCCACGACCAAACGAATATTCCCCGACAATAATGAATATTTTATAACCACTTGCTTATTCGAAATATTTGCTTATTTTACTCATAACTATCCACATTAATCAAATCAACCCTTACTATATCAAAATAATAAATAGAGGAAAATAAATTTCATTTATTAATAATTTGGGGTCTTACAGGAGATGTGACTGGTATTACGTAGAGAGGGTGTCATTGTATTTTACTCTCTATATATATGCCTTAAAGCTATTAAATCGATCAAAACAAATTAAATTAACATGAGGTTCCTATTAAATTAATGGCAACAAGATAAATTCGTTTTTTATAAATATGAAAAAGCATAAAACTGGGCCGACTTTAATTATAAGTAATGCCTATAATTTGGCCCTTACCTCAAAGTCAGAGGTTATATATCTTTTATTTTTCATGAAGTTTCTATTTTTTTTTTCTTAAAACTTTTTTCTAAATGAAAAATTGGTTGTATACTTGTCCAAATCTACCACAGTTTTAAAGCTATTATTAGTATTAGTTGTAATTAATTTACCTAATTAAGTGATCAGTACGTAGCTCCCAGCACATATATATATAGCTGAAATCTGAATGCCATGTTTAATGCCAATAGTTTCATATGCACGGCCTGAAGGTATTAATATTATGATCTTCATCGCCAAATAGATCGATATAGAGTTATAGAGACAACATTCTAGCTACGCGCATGCATGCATTAATATTGTTGTTGCTCTTAGCTTAATTATTAGTATTAATTTAGGGTTTGGTTTTGGAGGGAAAATTACTTTTCTCTAAAGCTTGAATAGTAGTAGTACGTACCTTTTACTATTACTTTTGTGTGATCAGAAACGAAAATGAGTGTCGGCGAGTGTGTGACAGAAATTGTTTGAAAATATATGGGGAGGACTGAGGAGAGAGAGAGAGGCATGGACGACAGAAATAAGATTGGAATTAAGGATCAGGGGGTATCAATTCACCATTGTGTGTTTGACCCGAAGCTAATTCTCCCTTCATTTAATGGATCGGTTTACCGTGGTAAGTTAGACATGCAAACAGAAATTATCTTTTAGTCTGGGTGTAGATATTATATTAATCAATTAATTAAAATTAGTTTTATGTTAATCACTCCCTATAATTTCATCTCCATTATTTTAAATTTGAAGAATTAAAAGCCTCTCTGTCGATCAATCTCTTTGTTGAACATGTGGGGTTCCTTGGACCAGCCATGTTTTTAAAAATTTAAGAAGAGGCCAAAATCAAGAATAAGTTATAAAAAAATTTGGCGGGGTTAAAGGCGTAGCCTATTTATTTTTTTTTTAATAATTTATACTTTTGGGTTAGACAAATGCATCCAAATATCCAATTTAATAATACTAACAAAAGGGAAAAATCACAATTGATTTATGAAAACAAAACTGAGGTTGGAGAAATTGAAGAGAGAGTAATTTCATTATCTCGCAAAGCAAGACAATCGCAAGAGAGTCACAAGAGAATAGAGTCACACTCAGCCTCCACACTCATGGCTCACAAACACGAAGATTAACTCCAACCACTCATGAAAAGACTTTTGATGGTTCACTTGCTTACCTTTTGAGTGAGTCAAAAATTGAGTGGGAGTCAAAAATAAAATGTGATAAAAAAAAAATTCAAGTAATTTCAAAAATTAAATAGGGTCAATTGACCCCACATTTCGACCATAGGACTGCATGCAGAATATACATATATATTATTATTACTTCCCACCACTTTTTCCACCACCTTACTTCTCTCTCTATATATATATGCTCATGTAAACTGTAACCTTACACTGTAAAAAGAGTTTCATAAATTAAATTTATAGAGTAGTCGATAAATATATTATATATTTTTAGAAACATAGAAAATTCGATCGATAAAATAATAATTAAATTGCATGTATATATGCATCATGGAGTTGCATTATAATTTTAATAACTTCAAGTAAGTTTGAATTATATAAATAAATTGCAGAAAATCTTTTGTTCTATATATATATATATATGTATATGTATATTTATGTGTTTTCATGTAATTTTTTCTTCTTCTCGATTTCAAACATTATTCCTCGATCAATTATATTGATTAAAAGAGTTTATTTATTTTTCTAGTTCAATTATTGAAGCGGGAAGTAGATCCAAGCAATTTGTAGTGTCTTGGAAGAGAATCTGGCAAGTCGATCATGTGACCAATACAATATTAACTATTCGTTTACATGTCAATATTATATTTATCAATTTATCAAAGTAAGTTCATATTAACCGACCCTTGAAAGGGTAATAAGAGTAGTACTTAATTAGACCATAAAGATGTGATAATTAAGTAATGAAGGAGAAATGTAAGGCGATCATTTTGAAAAACAAATCAATCAATATAATGCAATTAATTTTTAAGAAGTGGTTAGCATGAAGTTTATTTTTTGGGTAAGTTCAATAATCGACCAATAGAAATATTGACACGCAGATTTAAATTATATATGTTAGTATTTTATTTATCGATCAATCAATTAACTTATCAATAAATAAACTTCATACTAACCGGATCCTAATTTTTAATAGTCAACTGATCATCATATCTCTGAAAGTAAAGTCAGAATGTGTGAATGGACCCCTCATTACTTTTAGTATCTTGTCGGCAACAGATGAAAATCTACGTATACCATCCCAATACGTACACAAAAGATGGAAGCCCACGTTCACTAATTACCTCTTCTCTCGGTATCATTTGCTCATTTCGATTCCAAATTGGGGAGATATCTTAATTCTTAAAAATAATTTATGAAATCCTAAATTTAAATAAGATTATACAATAACCAGAATGAAGGATGATCAGTATATCATCAACCTTACAAAAAGAGTTGAATTCGTAGTGATGCTTCATATATTTTACAAAAATAGTAGTATTTGTTAGTAAATTTAGTCTAAAACTCAGAATTTGCTCCAGCAGGCGGACTAAATATAGTTTAGAGTATTTTTTGACAAAACAAAGAGACTATATCTAGAAACTTGATTTGGTGGACTATAAAATTTTAATATATTTAAATGAGAGTGTCAAAGAATGATTGGTGCACAATAATTTATTAAATATAATATAATTTTTTAATATTATAGTACATGAGATAGTCCATCTACAGAAAGGATTGAAAGACTATCTCATAGATTGATGTCATATGGACTAAATATAGTTCATCATGATATAGTTCACATTGCCGGAGATGCTCTTATAAGAGTAAAATTACACATTACTTTTAAGAAATTGATATTTCCACAAACTCTCAATCACATGAGTGTCGTGTTCATGTACTATTCATGCGAGAGGAACCTTGTAGAAATATCATTTTTACTTGTGAAAATATCAATTCCCTATTTTTAATTTTGTTATCATAATTTTATTATTATTACATTATTACTAAACTAGTAACTTATTACCTCTAAAGGTTAAATATGAAACAAAATAGTACATCTATAACATAATTATAAATTTTACAAATGGGAATAGCATTTTTTTATAAATTATTTTTAAAATAATTTTTGAAATCCACTATTTAAATAAGATATTATACCAAGTCTTTTACAAATCAATTTATAAAATCCTAAAAAAATTCTAAATTTGAAGAGGGAGAGAAGTTTCAGATAGATAATATTGACATTAACCTATTTCTCATCACTAGATTTTAAATTTTGAAAATGAAAAAAAAAAAACACCCACACGAGTTCTTTTTAAAAAGTCAAAAAACTATCATCTCTCCTTGCAATGTATACTCGTGTAGGCAAGCAGTTTGAAGAGTAACAAAACCTTGTTTACATTCAGTAGAAGCATTTCACAAACGCGACATAATATATATATCGTCCTTGGTTCAGAAAAACAAAATGAACTCTCTTGATTTGTCCAAGACAAGGATCGGACTCTACAGAAACAACTTGCAGCTGCTAATAAGCTTTAATGGCTCTTCGAATCGTCGTCATCATCATCTTAATTCTCTCCTACTCGCAATCTGCTTCCCAAGGTATCTGTAGTAGATATACTGCAATATGATCTATATTTATCATCTTTGTTAAGGTACAACAAATTCCATTCAACACTAGCAAATGAATGCGCGAAAGATAGAAATGAAATTTAATATGAAACTAGTAGAATATCGTAAAGAGGATACAAATAAATCAAGTCCCACGCATGCTGCTGCGTCTAGTAACCATGGCATATTGGCTTTTATTCTGTCCCATTCCGTGCTTCTTATAAGAATGCTGCAATTACTTGCACAAGAACATGAGAGCGAGAAAGACGAGTCAAAAAAACAAAGAAATAGACTATAGATAGAGAATGCACCTTCCCACATAAGTGACATTGGCAATGAGTGCAAATATGAACATGAGAGGATTTAATCCCTACAAGTTTTCAACAAGTTCTTAGCTTCGAGTATTAACGCTATAAAGTATAATTACAATTTCCTTTTTTGGACTAGGATAAGGAATTCACCTCAACACTCCCTCTTTTAATCTGTGCGCAATTAATGAATTCAAAAGTTGCATTAGCCACGGCCAATATTATAAAAAGAATAACTTTAATTTTAGTTCTCTACTTACATTCAAGTAAATTTGAGGGATTCGACCACCCATGTAGATAGCGGCCATCATCCAGCCTAACCACTGGCCAACCACATAGTTGGTTGTGCCATGTTCCTGCTTAAGCATTTATGTAAGCATCACGGAAGCAAGATAGCTCTGCCAAATGTCAAAATTGAATATGCAAATCACTATCTTACTTGTAATAGTCTCCTCGCACTAAATGCAACGGATACTTGCACTAAAGCTTTGGTCCTTTGAGGCATGTCGATTGAAGTAGCTAGAAATGCTGCATAACCAGCCTGAAAATGTATGAATAAGTTAATTAACACTACTAGTATGTTGGGAACTTGTGACTCATAATAAAGAAGTTATTGGAAAAGGGCTAGTGCGGAGCGTAGTGGACCGATTTGTTGGAGATCCATGGTACAATCTCTAGTAGCTCTATCTACTACTAAATCCGAGTACATGGCATTGGCTGAGGCTGGCAAGGAAGCATTGTGGTTGAAGAGTTTTGTGAATGAGCTAGGCATAGATCAAGGTGGAGTACAGCTGTATTGTGATAGTCAGAGTGCCATTTACTTGGCAAAGCATCAAGTGTATCACGCAAGGACCAAGCATATTAGCGTTAGGCATCACAAGGTGAGGGAGCTGATAGCTACTGGGGATGTGATATTGGAAAAGGTGCATACTTCTGAAAATGCAGCTGACATGTTGACAAAGACTGTGACCGCGGACAAGTTCAAGCATTGCTTGGACTTGATCAATATCTTCAAATGTTAGTTTGGAGGATTACCCCGAGACTGGATAGGACAAGTGACGTATCTTCTGAAGGGACGAGGTTATTCGTCAAGGTGGAGATTTGTTGGGAACTTGTGACTCATAATAAAGAAGCCATTGGAAAAGGGCTACTGCGGAGTACCCAAATTGGGGAACCACGTAAATCTCTTGTGTTCTTCTTAATTCTCTATCGTTTGTGTGCGTGTGTGTGATCCTATTATTCTAACATAGTATAATTAGATGAAATACATCAACTGCTCTAATAATAATTAGTATATTATTTATTTGAAAATGACTTGATTAGAAACTGAAATTTGTTACGGCTAAAAAGAAAGTAATGCTCTCTTAGTTTTTGGTTTTATTAGAATTCAACGCAAGGAGGTTCAGGTATAAATTCATTTTACATGTAAGGTATATAATTGATCAATCCAGAGTTTGAAACGAGTATGAACAACTAGATACATAAGTTTCTCTACTCCATATCAGTACTATGAATCTTAAAACGAGAAAAAATTACATTTCAGTAATTAATGGCAGTCTTGCTAGTATGCAAGTGATTCAAATAATCGGTCACGTTCAGAATACGTCAAAAAGAAGTTAATTTCATATGAGAATAATTCATATAATTACTCACAGAACGTGGGATTGGCTTAGGCTGGCTGATAGATTTCTTGTTCGACGTTGCAGCATTATCAGCCTCATCATCTGAAGACGAGTCATTGTCAAGTCCAACAGCTGAAGGGCCACTTCTTGTGCTCCATAGATAAGATCGAATAGGCGGAGTTGCACTGCCGGCCAATGATCTTGCTGACCTGCAAAATTTTATCATATTTCTTGTATTTAGGCCATAGAGAAAACAAATAATTATAGTAATTTTAAATTATAGTACTCCATAAAGTAGTGGAGATATTAGGAAAAGACAAATGTATGGAGAACATAAACGTACGTGAAATAGAAGTCCCTACGGACAGGGACTGAGGGTGTGACTGCTTCTCCTCCAGGTATTGGAATGGCTGAATTATTATCTGCCTTGGGTGGTCGCAGAGGTTTCTTTGCTTCTTCAATCTAACACAATATAATTCATGTTCCCAAGTATTAACAAAACAATGTAAAGAAAATATTCCGTTCCACAAAAGTCCCGTTTGCAATAATAATAATAAAAAATGTTCCAGAAAGAGAGTTTTTTTTAAAAAAAAGAGGAATTTCGACCGGACTATATTTCCCCTCCCCCAACAAAGCTTTCAATAAGAATTTTTTTTTTACAATTGGACCAAATTCTTTCTTATTAAGGGAGTGTTTGATAAAAACTGAATAAATCTGAATCTGAATGAGCTGAATCTGAATCCGAATGAAAAAAATTGTTTGATAATTGACATGTCTGAAACATCTGAATGACAAAACTTTATTATTTTACCCCCTCTAAAAAATTCAAAATTGTTGAAAATTTATTTAATATTACTTAATATAATAGTTAATATTTTTATTTTAATTTTTTTTATTTCATTCAAATTTCAAAAACCGACTTTAAATGATTCAAATTTCGCTTCATCTTACCGATTCAAAGAATTCGCACTAAAACAAACGCATCGACCAATTCAAATTATTCAGATTCAACTTCATTCAGCTCTAAATAAACACCCCCTAAATCAATTAAGCAAGAGACGGGTTGTTCCTCTTTTTATTTACCGATATTAGGCATTAAATGAGGTAATATCTTCAAATTTATCATTCTAACTTTATTGTCGTGCCACGACTTCTAAACCAAAAAGTTATCATTATCTAGTGGGACAAACATACATCATTTATATTTATTAAAAAAAAGTAAATAGATTCTTTATCGTGAAACAGAGGAGAGCAATCATCTGTCTCAATTTTCCCTGTCCTCTTATGTCCCTCATTTAAATTTTGACAATGATCTTTTATTTAATTTTAGAGTTAATTGGTGTTAAGTAAGAAATTAGTTGTCAAAATTTAAATGGAGAATACAAATGGATAGGAAAAATCTGCTCTCGAAACAGAGGGAGTACTATTAGTTAAAAGAAAGAAAAAGGGTAGAGAAAAGTAATTGTACCGGTTGATTAGCATCAGCTTTTTTGGTTTTCCACCATGTACAAGTATATATATGATCGTAGTAGAGGCTCTGTAATACAAGTAATACAGTACTTGTTGTGTATAGCTGCTCAACAAATACCCAATAAAACATAAATTATGATTTTATAATTAATTTAAATGAAAAATCAGATTACACGTATGCATAAATTTAACAGTTATTGATGTATATATGCATAGATTCCAATGTATAAATAAATTAAAAATAAATTAAATTTTTGAGTAAAGGTAGGGGGAAGGAACTGAATGTAGATTACCAGGGCTGTGTAGTATTGGGTTGGCAACTGCATCCAAAATACAGATTGATATGAGACTGATATAAAAATCAAATTTTTAAGAAAAAAACAGAGAGAGAGAGAGAGAAGAAGAAGAGTAATCACCGTAGCAGGTTCAAGAAGGCAACCAACTAGATTGAAGATATCACTGTACCATGGAGAAACAAGAATCTTGAAATTATTAGAATTAAAATAGAGGAGGTTGTTTGGTAATTAAGCTATAAATAAGGTAAAGTGTGTATAATATTGTATATGGATGGGAGAAAGGGAGAGAGAGAGAATACCCAATGACCCAAGTGAGGAGGAACAAAAGGGAGACACCATGACTGGATTTGGTGCGGAAGTTGGTGATGATTTGTGGGATTTCAGCAACTCCCCAACTGACAAGGCTTACCAGTCCGGATGCAAAAGAGAGTTTGTCTTTGCCGTTGCATAAGCAGTCCTCGAAGTATTTATCGACCCAGCCCACACATGGCTTCCTCTCCTTTAAGCAATACGACGACGACGACACTACTGTGCTGTGCAGTGCAAGTTGTAAGGGCTTCTTCATCTCCCTACTCTCTCTCTCCCCTCAAATGACTGACTTCACTTGGGAGAGCTTGAAAAGTGGTTTCCAAGGTGGACGACTTCAAATTTCAGTGCTCGATCGGATCAATGTACTACAATTTAAATAAACTAATACTACTACTTGCCAATTTACACTTTTATCCTCCACTTTTTATCTAATGCATTTTCTCTCCCTCTCTCTCTCTTTCCTTTTTTTGTAAAAAATCCTTATTTGACGATTGAGGTCCCACGGCCCACGCTTTTACTTCTTCAACTAACTGTAGTGTAGTGCCATTATACTCCCTCGGTCCGTTACTATTTGTCCTTTTTGAAGTAGTCACACGTATCAAGAAGAATCATTAATATTATTTTTTTTAGTTCAAACTAATTTTAAATATTAATATTGTCATTGTATTAGTAAAAAAATTATTATTTATTACATAAAAAATAAGTAAGAGAATCAAAATTATATTTAATATTTAAATTTTAATACTTAATTAAAATTTTAAACGACAAATATTAATAAAAAAAAACACTACTCTAAATTAAACAACATTTAAAAGGGGATGGAGAGAGAAGCAATTTCGTTTCTCATGAGATTTTTTAATAATTAAATATTTATTTAATTTTTCTTAAAATTAAATTAAATTAAAGAAGAACATTATTGATTTTTTTTACTTGTTTCATTTGGAATATTAATTTCTTTTAGTAGATAATTTACTAATTGATTTTATTAAAATTCAAGAGTTCGTTAGAGTTTTCGTAACTCCTATTGTTTTCTTGTTATTTTTAAGTAGTAGAGATCTTATTTGTTTAGTTGAATTCATGAATAGAATTCTCATTTCATTAGAAAAATCATAATTAATTCGTCCAATATCAAAATTGGGTGAATTTAAAACATGTTTCTTCAATTTTTCGTCCTCTACAATTATGAAGAGGAATATAAGTTATTTGATGTCATCTTTGTAAAACCCCAACTTTTTTGAATAAAGATAAATTTTCTATAAATATTATTTTTGAAAATTATGGAGTGAAATTGATATAATGTTATAGTTGTGGGTAATATTTGTAAATTTTGCATAGTATGCAAGTTGTTATATTCGATTGGTCGGGGAATATTCGTTTTAGCAGAGAATATTTGTACAATGGCACAATCATTGGTGGATCCCACAACAGAATTATTATCGAATTAAGAAAACGACAAAAATATTTTTATGAAAATAACGGCAGAAGTTTTATCGTCGATCATCATTGAACTACTCTCTAGTAAAAGTACGAATGTCGCTGCGTGGTTGCAAAGAAGACACCAGTATTGATTATTAATGCTTAAGCAAGTCACCAATTTTGCTTATTTTATCGACCCACATTTACCTATTTTTTTCAAAATAATCTCCAGTGAAAATTATTTTATATAATTAGGTGGGGCCCACCGTAGGGGCCCATGTTTGAAATTGAAGAGGAAGTTGTCCGATGTTTTTCACTTGAGTTCTTAATATATATATATATATATATATATATATATATATATATATATATATATATATATAATATGATGCTTGATTTTGGAAACGTGGGGAATATAATTATTATGACTTTATTGACAAAGTGGGAGGAAGTTCAATTATTATTAGTTTATATATATATATATATATATATATATATATATATATATATATTATATTTTATTTAAAAATTTTGCTTTAAATATGGACCGTCGATTAAAGTAAATCAATCTGGACCGCTCATGGATTAGTTATTATGCATTTCATTTTTCTATAAATAAAGCTCATTCCTTCATTATTTTCTACGAATTCACCAAAACTGTAGAGAAAAATTATAGAGAGAAAGAAGAAAAGTTTTCTCGCTACTTAACTACTCTTATATTCAGTTCTTTTTACTGTAAGGGGTGTTATTCTTTCTTATTCACGATTTAGAATCATTGTTATTCCATTGCTTATTATTCTCGATGGAATAACTTTGTATACGCCGATCTACCCTATACTTGGTGACATTCTTCTATTATTCTCGTTAAAACATCCTGCTCAAGTGTTTACACCGACCGGTTCCGCTTTATTATTCATTGGAACATCCCGCTTGGTGCAAAATTTTGCCCGACACGGTTCCGCTATTATTATTCATTGGAATAATCATGCATGCCAAGCACCGCATGTATGGTGATTTCTTTTGTTATTCCATTCTTTATTATACTCAAATAAGGTTAAAGTTTTGACTTCTATACTCCATGAAATTAGTAGAATATCCTCGATATTTCGCTTTCATCCAAAGATTTTTTATGGAAATATTCTTCCCGACCATTCTTGAATTTTACTCTACAAAGTAGTATCATGTTGACAATTTGAACATTATTAGTTCCTGGATAAATTAATTCTTGAACTTGTTTTATTGAATTCTTATATCATTGTCATCATCCTTATATTTATATTTTTGAAAGTCATCTCGTGGCATGAAGTGCATAGATGGACTTGGTATGATTATAACTGTGGATTATTCTTATGTAATCATGACCGTAATATTACAAATGATGTGGTAAAAGTCCTCATTGGCCCGTAGTGCATTGATGGACAATTGTTGGCACGATCATGACCATTAATGAATACACAAATATTCTTGGCCCGTAGTGCATGGATAATTGTGATCGTGATACTAAAGAATATCCTCGGTCAGTAGCGCAGTGATTCGATGATGTGGAATATTTATTAAGTCGAGTCTCAATGATAATAAAGATGAAAAACCTTTTAAATCATAAAAGATAGTATATTTTATTTTCTACTTGACTCTTTTAATGGATCGATTGTTCACCGCAGCTTAAACTTGATGTCTATTATATTTTATCGGTTTAATATTTGTTGGAGACTAATGATAATTTATTCGCATTATCTTAGTCATAATATTTTTACTCGGGCTAGTTGAGCTCACCCTTTCTTTCACCGTTTTCTCTTCGTGAAAATGAGAATATAAATTTGGGACGAGCCTGGGAACGGAGTGATGGTCCGTAGGATAGCATTAGTAGTTCTCACTATTTTGTGAAATAGTGTGATAATAATTGTAATGAGGACTCCTTTTGAGTTTGTATAATCTCTAGTAGAGAATATTTGTATTCAAACTCATAGCTTTATGTTTTGTCGTATTGTATACCTACAGGTTGTAAGAAGTTGTATTTGAATTGCATCTACGTATCCGGCGACCCAAGATGGGTGATGTATACCTAATATTGGGGCGCCATGATTGGTATCAAAGCTTAGGGATATGATCCTGCGCTAAGATGTGAGACTAGAACTAGGAGGGAGAGACGGGAATTCCTTCGCTAGTATGACCTACCTAAGTTTATTTGGTATTTAATTGGTTGGTCAGAGTTTAGAGATATTATGTTACATGTCAATTAACCTTTGTTTTGTGGCAGTATCTGAAAATGACATCCAAAAATGTTGAGAATAGCAATGGAGCACAAGAGACCGTTGAGTCTCCACATATCAATAATTAGGAGAATGTGTATCAGAAAGGCGACAATCGTCATACAAACAACAACACTGACCAAATGATGGACTATTCAGAGGCTTTATGCAATTTCTGCAACATCAGGCGAGAGCGGCTCTTGTCCAAAATATAGGTGGAAACACCGAAACTCTTGACGGCCAACGCTAAATGATTCAAGGAGTCGACCACCGTAGTTTATAGGAGAGCCAAAACCACTTAAGGCGGAAGCATGGATAAAGCAGATCACCAAGATATTTGATGTCTTGGGATGCTCCGAGGAACAACAGGTTCCCTTCGCCGCCTTTATGTTGCGTGAAGAGGCATATTACTGGTGGAAATCTGTAAAACATACCCAGCCTGATGCACTCAAGATGTCTTAGGAGAAGTTCCAAGAGCTATTCAACGACAAGTACTTTCCCGAGAGTATCCGTCACATGAAAGAAGTGGAGTTTATCGAATTGGAACAAAACAATATAACCGCGGTCGCAATACGAGGCTAAATTTACGGAGTTATCCCGGTTTGCATCCTATTTGGTCGATAATGAGGAGCGAATGACGCGAATGTTTTTAAGAGGTTTGAAACCGGAGATACGTCAATATCTTATTTCTCATAAACTGGGTTTGTACTCGGATGTTGTAAATAGGGCTCGCTTATTGGAGCGCGATAAACGAAATCAACGCTAACTAAGAGAAAGCAATAGCAAAGATGAAAATACCAAAGGTATCACCATCAAAAGCAGCGATAACAAACTTGGAGGGAATTAACATGCCAGAAATAGTAACCACTTCGGTGGTAATCATGGCCAAGACAGTAAAAATGGACATTTCAAGAAGAGGAGATTCAACAATGATGGAAAAACGTCAGCACTAGCACCCATTGTTAAGGAAGGAGAACAACCACCTATCATATGCTTCAAATGCGCGATGTCGTCCAAAGCATGTTATAATTGTGGAAGAGAAGGTCACCTAGCCCGATTTTGTCGTTCACCGAAGACAAGTTCAAATTAGGATGGAGGCACCAAAGGCCGCTCCAAAAAAGTCAAAGCCAGAGTAGTGCAAGGAGAGCGCTTTGTTGTGACATCCCGTAAAGCAAGGAACCCGAACGAGTCATCATCACAGTAAGCATATTCCAATTTTAATATTCCGTTCTACCCATTATTTTACACTACTACAAAAAGGGTTATTTCTGACGGAATATTCCGTCGGTAATAAGCATATTCCGTCGAGGGCATATTATTTCCGACGGAATGTTCTATTTTGAAATTCTATCATATATAAGCAGGTTGAAATTAAGTCCGTCGATCTTTCAGTCAGGGATACTTAACCTCGACGGACTTATCATCGACTCAATATTCTACGAGGGTACTATATGTCCCATCGAAAATATTCTACGATAGTATTCTATTTATGATAATCACGACACGTGTCGAATGCCAAAATAGGAAGTTCTTATTTCCGACTTTAATTCACGAGAATATCGACTATTTTTTTTAATATTTAATTTGTTTTGCAATATGCAGGATTTAACCCACATCTTGTACTGCACTGTATTCCAACAAAGACATACCCATACACAAGCTAACAATATAACCTCCAACAAAGACATACACATACACAAGCTAACAATATAATCAATAACACGAATTACAATTACCAAGGCCTAAGAATATGTAAAAACCAACTAAATGATAAGTAAAAAGGTCAAAACATCCCATTAATCTAAACTAATGTATATCAAACATCTAATTAAGCTAAATTAAACTAAATGCCAAGGTTTAAACTACATTAATACATCAAAAATAACGTAAACTACAAATTAAACGAATGTAAACTAAGTAAAACTAGTAGAGCCCCTTATTATTAGTGTGGATCATCTAGCGAGGCCGACTAACTCCTGGAGTATAAAAATCGCCACCATCGTCATCCTGCTCGTCACCCTATTGATATAATATAATGCAACTCATTAGTCCATATATATGATTCAGTTAAAGATAACTAAATGAAAATTAAATTACATGCAGAATATATATTTGAATTTAAAACGAATATTCCTGTACCTTATAACAGTAGAGTAAATATCCCGAAAAAAATTTAAAAGTGCGGTAAATGCATCATTAATATTCCTCGGTAATACTTCACGAAAGGCAATTGGAATCAACTTCTGCATAAATACATGACAGTCATGACTCTTGAATTCGGTAATTTTTAACTGCTCAACCTTAGTACATCGAGAGATGTTAGAAGCATAACCATCCGGTAGCTTCAATGCACTAAGCCACTTGCAAATGTTTTCAACCTGTTGCTTGGTAAGACAAAATGGAGCTTTTGGTTTTGAGTTGTTAGGATGGAGCCACAATTCCCGCCTGATGTTCATTTCCACCAACTCTTTACGTGATTTGTCATTGTCTTTTGTTTTACCACTCGTATTCTAAAGACGGTGTAAAACAAGTTCTCGAACACATTTTCTCCGTATGCATTTACATCTATGCAATGACGAAGTGCTTATCGTGCCCCAAAGATGGCAACTCAAACCAAATGGGCGAGTGTGTCCAATTATGAGCTTTTCACTGCACTTATTGCTCTCAACTTACCATGCTCCTTCCCAAAGTGTGGAAATGTCAAATCATTTAGCCATCCCAATACATCACGCCTCGACAAGTCACCAACAACCCCCTTCTTTTATGTTTTTCTATCAACTGTAAACATCTTTCTATAACCGTGCTCAACAGAAAGAATCTTCGAAAGCCCAAAGAAACTAGTTTTTCGCCCATAACGCAGCAACCAGTGCCCCGCGCACATCCCCATACTGATCCGGACATGACAATTTACCATTGGTCGACCAATCACCGACCATCCCAAGTGCCAAAAGTCGCGATAGTACCACTACAACAAAAAGCTTATCGGCACCGTGACGGTCAGCAGATAGCTATCTCGACCACACGCGGTCACCGATAGTCGTCGCGATAAAATCGGTCATTGGGATGCACATCAACACCACTATTAGCGATCGCTATATCTGCGACCGCCATGAAATACCAAAATGACAAATACGGTCATTGAAATGAGTCAAGATGGTCCAGGCCAATAAAGATGACGTGGTCCACGTGTCGGCCGACCATTATCGGCGATCGCGTCAGGTCGGCGATTAGATGCCGTCACATTCGCGTTCAACGACCGTGACGCGTCACCGATCATGAAATATTACATTACAGCCCATTTTTTTGCTTGTTTTGCGTAATTCCCAAAAACTCAGCACTGCTTTCACCCCGCTTTATCCCAACACACATACACACCAAGATAAACAACATACAAAACAATATAAACATCCATCGTCCACCAACACATACACCAAACTAGTATATAAACCTTTAAAACCAATATGATTTGAATAAATATAATAACATTTCAAAACTTGTTTAAGTAACATATATACAAACATCCAAATAATGAATATACAAGTACAAGGTTATGTCAAGCGTCATCCCTCCTCGATCATGCACCTCATAATTAACAAAATAATAAAACAAGTTACAAATATAATAAATATGTTGATCTTCGGTATATATTACGAATAATACATACAACAAATTGATTTTATACCTCGCCGCCATCCCCATGTCCGTTTCGCTGCTGCTGCTGCCTTCATCGCTTCACTAACTCCTCGGGATCAAGAGCCCCAGTGTGCCGCCAAAGATCTTCGTAAGATTTCGATCTTGACATATAGCTCTCACACAACAAATCGGTAGGAGTATGAACAATCGGATGACTCGATGATCGTGGAAGACTGGGTAGCAGAGTCACTGAAACCATCGAAGGATGGGCGCGTCGTTGTCCTTGACCTTTAATGTAGTTCTTCTTCACAATGCACGCCTCTCTCCACAACTCTTGATCAATAAAGCGACGTGGAGTGCCTTCAGATATAATACCATTCAATAAACGCTTTATAAGTATCCTCGTCATCATGTTAACACTTAAATAGTTAAAAATAAAATTTTGTAAGTATTAATAAACAAGATCGAAGTTGTTAAAACTTATTACCGCTTATCTGGATAGCCTCGAGCGGAACCATCACGGTGGCCACGCGTACATCCAAATAAATGGATAGGTGACCTTGAGACCGAGACTCCTATACATAAACAAAGACAATATTACTAAGTAAAATGGGATATTTTCTACAATTCATGATTGTAAACATATTAAAACTTGTAAATACGCATGCGAGACGGTGATATCTTTCCGCAATCAGAAATACTGCCGCCTCAGATGTTCTTTTTAGCCTTTTTCGCCATCGGATACACCCGAGGCTCTGTTGGTGGCGTGCGGTCTTTCGTCTTTTCACCCACTCTCGACTCTCTCCATTGGGCACACATCTCAAATTTATATGGATGGTGCACCACCAGGCTATGCTTCGTGCATATAATCCTCTCCCCGGCTGGATGGTCGATCTCTCGGCATTGTGAATGGCTTTTTGTCGTTCTTTATTCAAGTTGTCCTTGAGTGACCGCGCGACTTTTGCCGTAATAATGTCGAATCAATCAAGAAGCTGCGCGTCATCCCATCTATACCGCTTCGCAAATAAAAAACAATAATAACATTACTAAAAATTATCCTTTGAATATTATATTAATATTATTTGTCATAATTAAAAAATATACGAAATTACGCCCCAAACAAAGATCCTTGTGGGCGATAGTGTGTCTTCGCCCAATGTAATCACAAGTGTAGCTAATTACAGAACACAATTTGTGATATGCACTTCGACGATCTTATTATCCGAAAAATCACTATAATATACAACATCAATTAAAGCATATATTAAATGCTTAAATGCTTTTATATAAATGATATACGCGGACGACGTCGTCTTATTCGGAGGAGGCGAATCAATAAGAATCCGATCATCGGGATTAGTAGGGGGCCTTGGGCACATTATTAGGCCCCCCTACCCAAGCCGCTTTTTTTTCTCATACCGCTTGTAAGCCATCATCAGATATTACAAATTTCAAGATGTTATTAGGAGTCATATTTGATTATATGTATATATGATAATAAATATGATGATGATATAAACATGTATATATATGAATATAAAATGACAATAAACAAAAGTTGCATTTAAATAGTTTAGTACATAAACATGACAATGATATAAAAACATGTATGCTAAACATACATTGCATGAGTTCAAGTGTCAATGTCCGATTCGTAATCATCTTGTATCGTGTTGCAGATTCATAACCATCATCCGCTTCAGATTACGTGGTCGATTCAAATCGATAACTCTTCCTCCTCGAAGATCAATGTCATCCGACACAAGTATTGACTCAGGATCTAATTCATGGGTTCATCTCCACCATCTAATCGGGATTACTTCATTGTCGTCCTCCACATTTATTATAGTCCGACTATGAAGCATCTCTTCTTGGTAAATCTCCCCATCAACTAATTCTACACGACTACACGCCACGGAGTATAAATTACAACTTGCCAATCAGAAGGCGGTCTATCCTTTTCCTAACAGGACTAGGAGTGTAGTATACTTGTCTTCGCTTGAGTTGGTAAAACAAACGGTTCGTTGGAGTATCGCAGACCTATAGAGGTCAATATCGACGATTCCATGTCCGCAACACGTATCCCTTTTTCCGAATCAAACCAACGGCACTTGAACAAGTGAATATGACCCGTCACGTGCCTTCAGTACGACAACTCTACGATTTCCTCCAACTCCCCATAAAAGGCACGACCAAGCTCATCAGTATAATCTCCTTGGACACACACTCCGAGAGTTCGTTGTTCTTTTACCGCGCCCATATGCCTTTGTGTGAAATTCACAACCATTTATTTTGTAAACTATCATACCGACTTGATCCTCGTCTGGTCCCATAGCTAGGACTTGTACATTAGCCTAATCGTTGATCCTCAATCAAAGCCTACAAAAACTCCATCTTATTAAATGAAGTCATAGTTAACATATGAAGTATATATTATATATATATATATACACTACGTGCTTAAAATTGAACTTACTTTGTCCTTTAGCCAAAGTGCAAAAGTTTTATCCCAATTGATTTGAATATCTTTATCGGTTATGTCAGCGTGCTTCACTTTTAACTCACATCGTCTAATCTATACCATGTTATAAACATTAACATATTAGAATAAATTTTAACTTAAAAGATAAAATATCAAGTTTACATGTGTACCTCACAAATTCATCAATCTCCTCACAATTGAGAAGAATGTAAGTATATGCGCATGCATGTAATTCTTGCTCGAGAGAGAATATGCGCTTCCTTTTTCCATAAAAGCGGCCGAGGGACCAAAATACGAGAGCCACCATTTAGTTCAACATTTCCCCATCATCATGTCTCTCGATACTCGATTGGCCTTTGTCAAGACTTCATCCTAAAAATAGTCCGAGACAAACGTAGATATCTCATCAAAATCAGATGCCTCGCGTATCGACCCCTCGACATAAGCTCTATTCTTCACCTTCCTCTTAAGGTTTCCCATCACCTCTCGAAAGGGTACATCCATCTATATTGAATGGACCCCAACACGAGCTTCATAGGGAAGATGGATTTGCAAATGCTCCATGGAGTCAAAAAACCAGTGGGAATATTTTTCCAGGTTTACACGTGATCTCTATGATGTTCTTCTCAAGTACAAACATGTCCTTCTCATTCAATGATTTTGAACACAAGTCTTTGAAGAAACGACTAAGATCCGTTAAAGAATCCTATATTGGTTTATCAAGCAGATCCCGAAATCTATATAATTTGAGTCTCTCCATGAACACACGATAGCCATGACTCTTCATCCCTTGCAATTTCCCACCCGTAACACACCTTTGCAATGTTTGACGATATCCATCCGGTAGTTTCAGAGACTTAACCCATGTGCACACATCTTTAACTTGCTTTTTGGACAATGTGTATCTTGCATGCGGTTTGACAATCTTACCATTAGGAGATTCATAAAGTTCTAATGCAGGACGCTTACAAATATCTTTCATGTCCAAACGTGCCTTATCGTTATCTTTTGACTTCCCCGTTACATTCATCACAGTGTTAAACACATTGTCAAACACATTCTTCTCAATATGCATCACATCTAGATTATGATGAATCAAATTTGTGAGACACAATAAGGCGCTTCCCAAAAGATGCTTCTCCTAACCCGATTATGAGATTCACCAAGCCCATTGATTATGTTTGTCGGTGGCGGTGGGTGGCGGTGGTGGCGTCGGTTGCAATGGCGGCGGGCTTCTCTCTCCTGCACAGACCTTCTCCTCTTCTTCCCTTCTCCTCTTCTCCTTTTCTTTCTCCCTTTTTTTTCTTTCGGTTCAACATCATCGAGCGAGGTGTGGGTGATAGATTAAAAGAATCGTGATCGGTAATAGCGACCGCATGCGGTCACCGAATATTTAATGATGTGGAAGTTTCAATGATCGTGACAAGCGGTCACCGATAAAGTGAGAGGTCGCAAAAAATAAGGCGCCAACATTTCCAAATAATTTTTAGGCGGTGAAATTGTAGAATGCGACCACTTAGCGGCCGTGTCTGATCATTAAAATATAACAATGACTACATTTCCTTGCAATCACAAATGGCGGTCATTGATTATAAGTATCTCATGACCGGGATGTATGGTCGATATTGTTGGTCATTGTTAGAGCATTTTCTTGTAGTGAGTCCACAACAAGTGCGCTTCATCAAAAATTTCATCCCAACCGATTTATCAAAAGTCCAACCCCTGCTTCCCCACAACATCTTAAGTTCATCGACTAACTGTCCTAAGGTACACGTTGATGTCTTTTGTAGGACTCTTATCCCCAGATTAGTAAAGTCAAGAAAAGATACGGATCCTCATGCACATTAGACGGTGGAAGATTGTAGCTACCATAATCAATGGCTAAATGAATATGGGTGACTAAAATTATTAAACGGACAAAATCCATCGGTAGCCATGCCAAGCTCGACATTCCTAACATCGCTTAAGCAAATTATGGAAAATTAGCATCAAAATTCTTTCACTCATCTCCATCTGGCCGGGTGAGTAAGTCGACCAGTGGACGACGCCCTCGTCTGTCTGCCAACGATATCTTGGGTGCAGATGCGAAGACATGAATAGACGCCGCAACCTCGGTAAGCAAGAGAAAAAAAGCATCAGAATATCTTCTTCAAACATGTTTCTCTTTCCCCCCACGTTTTGTGATTTTGTACCGAGGCAAATTGCATATATCACACTGCACCTTATCTTTGTCTTCCCCATAGTATAACATACAGTCCTGCTCACAAGCATCGATCTTCTCATACCTAAGATTCAACCCCTTAACCATCTTCTTAACTTCATAGTAACTCGCGGGCAAGGTATTATCCTTATGTAAGAACTCCCTGAAAATAGCAAATAAATTATTGAATCCTCTCTCACTGCAGTCATGCTAATTATTGTAGTGTAAAAGCTTCGTCACTGCAGAAAGCCTGGTGTGTTTGTCCTGTTCAGGATACAATGGGGTCCCTGATTCAGATAGCATCTTGTAGAAGGCAGCTGCTGAATCATTTGGCTTTTGTTGATCAGCACTGCTTGACGTAGGCTCATTTTCAGCCCAGTCAATATTCGTAGGGCCATACGCATCTACCAACATCTCCACGACGTCATAGTTATCTAACTGGTTTACAGTACTGTCTAACAGTTCTCTAAACTAAACTAATTCCCCGTGATAAATCCATACCGAATACCCATCCACAAACCCACGTGAATACAAGTCAAATTTCACTTCATCGGCAGTCTTCCATATCATGTTCTTACACTTGAGACACGCGCATCTCATCTTTTCATTTAAATCATCAGCATGTTCTATTGCTTTGTTCATAAAATTAGACACCCCGTCACGGCATGCATCAACTAATCCCCTCCCATCAATCTTTATCCTATGGTACATCCAACTTTGATCGGCATCCGTCTTTAATTGAAGAAAATACCCAATTAGATCAAGAATAATCATGAATGTGGTCCAAGCATGAAATTTAGTTTACCTAGTTTATATCTCCACTCCACAGGGGTTGGGACAAGTTCTTACCATTGGTGGAGTTTTCCTACAACAACAGTTATCAAGCAAGTATTGGCATGGCTCCATTCGAAGTGTTGTATGGAAGAAAATGTTGTTCTCTAGTATACTGGGATGAGGTGGGTGAAGCAACGTTGTTGGGACCGGAGTTGGTACGTATGACTACGGAAAAGATTCAAATGATCCCAAGAACGATAAAAAATCTCAAAAGATCGACAAAAGAGTTATCCGATCTTCATCGAAAGGGCGTGGAATTCGATATAGGAGATCATGTGTTGTTACGTGTTGCTTTCTATGGAAAGGAATTACGAGATTTGGAAAGAGAGAAAGCTCAATCCTCGATTCATCTACCCATTTTAATCCTCGATCGAGTTGGGCTGTGGGCCTATGTACTTCGCTTTCTGTCGCCAACACTACAACAAAAAAGCTTATCGTGACCGCGATACGGTCGCCGATAGACATCTCGCGACGTGTCACGGTTCTTGATCTGCTGTCATAGATAATCTGGTCATTTGGATGGACATCAACACCAACAATAATGACCGACTTATTAATGATCGCAATCAATGATCGATCATCAATCGCTTATTATGACTTATGCTAAGTCATTTGTCATGCGTGACGTGTCACACGTGTCAGCGACTGGTAATAGCGACCGCTGCGGTCGCTAGATTCAAAGAAGTCAAGTGGTCAGCCGATATAGCTTTTAGCGATCGACGCGTCGCTGATGCTTTTTTTTTTTAAATTTTTTTTGCTGCTTTTATTGATTTCCCAAAATAACTCGCTTTGTACCGCTTTCAATCCCAACACAAATAATATATATATATATATATATACAAGCATCCATATTAACATCCATCCAATACAATACAAAACATTCATCCATGAATAAATATTCATCCAATACAATACAAAACATTCATCCAACACAATACAATCGATATCATAAACATCCATATAAACTAATATAATTGTCCAAAGAATGAATCTAAAAGAGTACAAGGCTTTAAAAATCTAAAAAATAAGTCTAGCGCTTCTTATTGGATCATCTAAATTAGGATCTCAGAATTATCAAAGTAATAAAACATATATGTTACATATAAGTAAGACATTGACTCGTAGACTATAAACATATAAGACAATGTAGCTAAACAATAAACGATATATATATACCGCTCCTCGCCGTTGGCTGCACTCTTCGCTCTCCTCTCTGTGCCGCCGCGCCACTCGCCCGCTTCAACTCATCAGACTCGAGAGACCGCAGAGATGCACTTCGATATATCTGAAGAAGATCACGATCCCGACAGATCGCTTCTCACACAATCAATAGGGAGTATGATAGGTCGGATAACTCACGATTACTATAGACTGTGGTGGCGTAGCCGCCTGTGCATCGATGGTCGAGGTCGCCTTTGTCCTCGGCCTTTGACATAATTTTTTTTCACGATGGACGCCTCTCCCCATAATTCTTGATCAATCGACGACGACGGGGTGCCTTTAGGATAGCGCCGCTCATTAAAGCCCTTATAAGTGTCCCGTCGGGAAGATGAACAATTAAATAGTTAAAATAAATTAAAAAATACTAAAAATTCGTTTCAATTTATAAACAACATATTAGGATAAAGTGAACTTATTACCGCTTATCTCAAATGACCTGTAGACCATCGCGGGTGGCCACATACACATCCAACCAATTGATAGGTTGACCTTGAAACTGAGACTCCTACAGTTCATTTTCTCATATTATTATGTAAACATATGATATTTTAGCTACAAAAGATGATTGTAAACATAACATACGTATTCTCGGCAAAGAATGTCTTTAAATCGTGATATACTCACGCCTGACACGTGCCTTTTGCTTTCTCGCCCCGATACACTTGAGGATCTGTTTGAGCGCGCAGCTTTGCGCTTCGACCCAAATTTCTCAATTTCTCCATCGGTCACACATCTCGCATCCATATGGGTCAGCATGCACCACATCAGGGCTATCTTTACGTACATATACCGCTTTCACCCCGTCCCGGATGGTCAATCTCAAAGATTGTGCATACGCTTTTTGTCGCCTTTATTCAAATTATCTTTAGTTCCTGACGGCGCACTTCTACCGTAATAATGTCTCAATAACTCGATGCTCGTAAGTCAGTCCCATCTATATCGTTTCGTAAATAAAACAACAATAATAATATTAAAAGCTGTTATATTACTAAACAATATTATTTGATTAACTATGTATTATCTATCGAGTGATAAAAAATATACCTAAAATTCAAATTTTAAATCAGATCCTTATGGGCGAGAGGTGTGTTTCATTTACGTAATCACCGGCGTAAGCCGCTTCAGTAAAGCATAATTTTGAAATGCACTTCATAATTTTACTATCTTGAAAATCACTACAATATACAATAATTTATATTAAAACCCTTACATTTAAACACTACTATATTTATAACAATGGAAATATTAAACCCTTATATATATATACACGATGTTTAACTTACGTGCTATCTAGAGGAGGACGGATCTGTAAAAAAATGCGATCATCCGGATTAGCCGGGGCCTTCGGCACATGATTAGGGCCTCGACCCAACCCGCGCTTTCGTGCTGTAGGTTCAAAAGACATCTATAAATAAAAAATTTTGGATGTTAGTATGAGTTTTAAATGAAAGGTACATGTAATTGTTAGTACATGTAATTTAACATGTAACTCATTTTGACTTATCAAAGCTCACTTTAGGCTTAAAAAGAGAGTTTAAATTGATTTTCTTGTTTAGTAATAGTCCATTTTTGGCTTGAAAATGTGATTTTTAACAAGTCTCATGCTCAAAATGGCTTAGGCTTGGTTCCTTTAGTTTGTGTAGCTTTCTTATGTCCTAATTAAGGGGGTGATTAGTTTCATGATCCTTCAAATGAAATGGCCTCAGAATAAATACTCAGACATTTCAACTTAATTAAATCGTATGATATCAACAACCTAACTTAATACTCTAGTTAATTTGTTTTAATAATTGTCACTAAAAACATTTTACTCAAATAATGAGTGATATCATAAACTTTGTAGTAAAAGCAATACCTTGTATGATGTATATAGTATACCATTAAGCACTAATCGTATCTCTCAATTATTTCATAAAAAATTTCATAAAACAAGTATAAAAAGTTCTTGTTCATTACCCAATTTGCTTCAAAACAGTTTTTAGACTTCATGAGTTCAAGTGTCAATGTCTGATTCAGAATCATCTTGTATACGTGTTGCAGATTCATAACCATCATCTGCTTCAGATTCTGTGTCAGATTCAGTCAATAACTCTTCCTCCTCAGTATCAATGTCATCTGACACAAGTATTGACTCAGGATCTAATTCATGTGGTTCATCTCCACCATCTAACTGGATTACTTCATTGTCGTCCTCCACATTTATTATAGTCTGACTATGAAGCATCCGCTTAGTAAATCTCCCCATCAACTAATTCTACACGACTACGCCACGGAGTATGAATTACAACTTGCCAATCAGAAGGCGGTCATCCTTTTCCTAACAGACTAGGGAGTGTAGTATACTTGACTTTTTTGAGTTGGTAAAACAAACGGTTCGTTGAGTACGCAGACTCTATGGAGGTCAATATCGACGATTCCATGTCTCACAACACGTATCCCTTTTTCTCGAATCAAACCAACGGCACTTGAACAAGTGAATACGACCCCGTCGTGCCTTTATGTACGACAACTCTACGATTTCCTCCAACTCCCATAAAAGGCACGACTCAAGCTAATTGTAACAATCTCCTCGACACACACTCCGTAGTTCGTTGTTCTTTTACCGCCCATATGCCTTTGTGTGAAATTCACAACCATTTATTTTGTAACTTCTAGGTGACTTGATCCTTATCGGTCCCATAGCTAGGACTTGTACATTAGCCTAATCGTTGATCCTCAAATAAAGCCTACAAAACTCCATATTATTAAATGAAGTCATAGTTAATATATGGAGTATATATATATATATATATATATATATATATATATATATATACACACACACACGTGTCTTAAAATTGAACTTACTTTGTCCTTTAGCCAAAGTGCAAAAGTTTTTATCCCGATTGATTTGAATATCTTTATCAGCTTATGCTTCAGATGCTTCACTTTTAACTCATCATCGTACAATCTATATCATGTTATAAACATTAACACATTGGAATAAATTTTCAAATTAAAAGATAAAATATCAAGTTTATATGTACCTCACAAATTGGCCAATCTCCTCGCAATTGAGAAGAATGTAAGTATATGCGGCATGTAATTCTTGCTCGAGAGAGAATATACGCTTCCACTTTTCCATAAGCGCAACCCGATGAACCAAATACAGAGAGCCGCCATTTAGTTCAACATTTCCCCATCATCATGTCTCGATACTCGATTGGCCTTTGTCAAGACTTCGTCCGAAAATAGTCCGAGACAAACGTAGATATCTCATCAAAATCAGATGCCTCACATATCGACCCCTCGACATAAGCTCTATTCTTCACCTTCCTCTTAAGGTTTCCCATCACCCTCTCGAAAGGGTACATCCATCTATATTGAACTGGACCCCCAACACGAGCTTCATAGGGAAGATGGATTTACAAATACTCCATGGAGTCAAAAAAACCAGGTGGGAATATTTTTTCCAGTTTACACGTGATCTTTATGATGTTCTTCTCAAGTACAAACATGTCCTTCTCATTCAATGATTTTGAACACAAGTCTTTGAAGAAACGACTAAGATCCGTTAAAGAATCCTATATTGGTTTATCAAGCAGATCCCGAAATGCTATAGTATGAGTCTCTCCATGAACACACGATAGCATGCGTGACTCTTCATCCTTGCAATTTCCCACCAGTAACACACCTTGCAATGTTTAACGATATCCATCTCGGTAGTTTCGGAGACTTAACCCATGTGCACACATCTTTAACTTGCTTTTTGACAATGTATCTCTTGCGTGCGGTTTTGACAATCTTACCATTAGAGATTCATAAAGTTCTAATGCAGACGCTTTAAATATCTTTCATGTCCAAACGTGCCTTATCGTTATCTTTTGACTTCCCCTGTTACATTCATCACAGTTGTTAAACACATTGTCAAACACATTCTTCTCAATATGCATCACATCTAGATTATGATTTAATCAAATTTGTAGACCAATAAGGCAGTTCCCAAAAGATGCTTCTCCCGAACCCGATTATGAGATTCACCAAGCCCATTGATTATGTTTGTCGATCAACCTTACCAAATGGGATAACCGCAATCTCATCACACGATCTCGCATCTCCGTTCCCGACAATCGCGGCGGCATATCATTATCTACTTTCCTTTTCCTCAAGTGTTCTCTATTTCTTTAAACGGGTGATCTACCGGGTAAGAACCAACGATGACAAATAAACCAACAAGGCTTTCGACCTTTTGATAGATTAAATGACTTCATGCTCCATACAATATGGACAAGCCAACTTCCCGTAGTACTCCATCCAAATTAACATATCATAAGTCGGGAAGTCACTTATAGTCCACATAACCGCCCTCTAAGGTTGCAATTTATTTTTCGTTGCAACATCCCAAGTCTCAGACTCCATCCTCCCACAATACCTTTAACTCGCCCATATAAAAGGTCTCAAGTAAACATCTAAGTTCTTTCCGGGACTCTTAGGACCGGAATCACGAGTGAAAGAAATAAGTATGGTCGTTTCATACACATCCAAGGAGGCAAGTTGAATCGGAGTAACAATCACAGCCAACATGAGTGCGGAATAAATTTGAGTGGCCAAACGGATTGAAACCATCGGTGGACAATCCAAGCCTCACATTTTAGATTCCAATGCAAATTCGTGGATGTGCTAAGTTGAAATCTTTCCAAGCTTGCCCATCTCATGGATGATTTAGTTCTCCATCTTTAGTTTGGAGATTTCGTGATGCCAACTCATATATTCAACTTGTTCTTGAAGACATGTACAATCTTTTTAGCCGATGTGTTATTGGAAAATACCTTAGAATCTTAAACGGTATACTTGATTTTTTGTAGTCACACCCTCTTTATTAAGCCTAAACCGATCATGACCGCAAAACGCGTGCACCTTGTCATCTGCTCATTTTCCTTATAAAACAACATGCGATGCTGGGACATGCGATCGATCTTTTGGTATCCAAGACCCAACTTCTTCACCATTTTCTTACAAAAGTAATAGTTACTGTGTAATCTCTCACCGTCAGTAACATACTCTTAATTGCCTTCAAGAGCGACTCAAAACACTCATGGCTCATGTTGTGATCACTACCTTGATGTTAAGTAATGTCGCCATCGCAGCATAATGATAGTGTGTTTGGTGCAACCATGCCACAATGGCTTGCTACCCTCGCCTAACAACTTAAAGAAGTCTTTGGCATCGTAATTCATAGGTTGCTCTCTGCCTTGCTCCCAATCAAAATCGCCCCTGCAATATCATGGACCATTTCATTCATAATGATGAGTACTAATGCCTTAATTGTGTACTTGTGTGATGCCACCATCTCTTCTCTCGCCCATGTGCCCACCAAAGATTCTTCATAATTTTTCATGAACCCGTAAATAAGTAAATGATAGTTTACTATGTCTCTGCCCATATAATTTACATTCTTACACTTTAAACATGGACATCGATTCATGATTTACCATTCATACATTCTCAAGTGACTATATGCGATACTCCAAAAACACTTGGCAACCAAATTCTAAATTCAATCAGAAGACTTATCTCGGGCACTTGACTTTCGTCATACCATCCAACTACTGATGCCCCAATAGAGGTCCATGATTCCACTAAGACCTACTACGCACAACATTATAAATGTTAACATATGACTTGAGCATACTTATAACCATATGACTTGAGCATACTTATAAGCATGCATATGATTAACATTTAAGTATACTTCTAAGCATATGACTTAAGCATACTTGTAACCATATGACTTGAGCATACTTGTAAGCATATGATTAACATTTAAGCATACTTGTAAGCATATGACTTGAGAGCATATGACTTGAAAGCATATGACTTAACGAATGAATGCAAATTAAAGCAGTATGAGAAACTTTAAATGTTATTAAATTTAGTATGAGAAACTAAGTAAATGCTACTTAGTTTAATAGTTATATTATATCATGTTATTTTATTTTAATTTGTTTTAAATTTGTTTTTATTGTTTTTATTTCATTCATACTAGCTTTATATCAGAGTTTTCTAACTCATTTATACAACTTTTGAGTATCTTGGAGATTCATTCATATCAACTAGTGTGCTAAGGCGCCTAACATGTTTTAAGATTATACCCCTCACGGTCCCTTTCTATAATCTTTTATATTTTGGGATAGTCACAACATGATTGAGCAATTTATAGCTTTTATAACATTTTATAGCTTTATTCTTGTATACATAAGTGTTAAATACCCTTGTTTTTTTCATTATAGCCAAAATGTCTCTTTATTGACCAAGTGTGTCTAGTTACCTTCTCTGTTGCACTAATCAGCCTTGAAGATCGCTGTCTATTTTGGCTTAATGTTTTCTAATAATAGCTTAAGATGCTAACAACCAAGCTTGGCTTGCCCCGTGAGGCTTAAATAAGCTTAGTAGTAGCTCGTGTGGCCTCATGCCCCAAGCCCAAATTTCATCGACTCTACATCCCCTTAATAGGCTCTAGTGGATCACCAATAGGCTCGTTAATAGTATAAATGTTCGCAACTACTTGAGACCAATAAAAATTTTTGCCAAAGTCTCCCTATAATATGGATTAGCCACATGCACATTACTACATGTATATAAAGTCATTTCTAGCACCCAAGACACAAACCAAGAGTCCACATAGATTTATCTTGCATAAGTATAAGTAATGTGAAGAAAAGCCTAACTATTACCCATAGACGATCTTGAATAAGTATAGTTCTCATATAGGCATAGATTTGACTATAATTTCATAAATAAATTCACATGTAGGCAAAAAAGAACCTTTAGGCATTCAAACAACTTTAAAATCGTGATAATAAAAGGTACTTTAGGCATGATTAAGTACTAAATTATACTAACAGTCCCCAAGCCTTCCATTATAAATATTATTACATCAAATAATTGTTATAAATATCAATACCTATAATATGATGGCTATACAAATTGACTGAAAATAAAAGAAGAAATAGAGCAAACAAACTTACTGGCGTAGAGTCTCAGTGATAAACTGTTGTGTTGAGGATACACTTTTTTGAAAGCCCCCTTTCCTAGAATCTCTTTATACTGCAAATTACATCACATAAATCAGATTGAGAAAAACGTTATAATACAGTTGACTCAACTCAATTGCAATGAACACATAATGATAATATCAGAAATGATAACAATTGAAAAGTTTCATTGAACAATACCCTGAGATTCCTAATCGCTAAAATATTCCCAATGCTTCCTTCCAATATCTATTTGAACAATACCACAAATCAAACTATTCCAATCTAGCATACATATCAATCAAAACATTACCAATAAGCTAATTTTTATATATAGGAACAAATAACACAATCAATGTAACCAATTCCATAACATCCTATTCAATTTCCAACTGATTAATTAGAGCAACCCCAGTTCATATCTAAGTCAAACAAACCAAAAGTTCAAGCATCAATAATAACAAAAATGAAAAAAAAATTAGGCTATGCTTCATAATAACAGTTTATTTTATAACTTTTAAAATAAACTTTAATTAGTTCATTGTCATTAGTTGCCTTTTTAATCTTAATTAAGGCATATTCATTTTTTGATTTAGGGTTTGTCTAAACCACATTCAATTAACAAATTAACAAGATTTCTAGTAGATTTTAAGTGGGTTACCTTTGTAGAAGGTGGCGGTGGTGGTAGGAGGCGGCGGCGATGCAAGCATGAACTTCTTCTCCTTCTTCTCTCTCCCCTTTCTCCTCTTCTCTATTTCGACCTCCTCTTTTTTTCTCTCGCTCGTGCGTGTCGAGCCGAATCACGAGTGCAGATAACATTTAGTTTTATCGGCGACGCGCATGCGGTCACTGATTTTAATGATGATGGACTTATCGTAATCGCACGCGTGCGGTCATCGATTTCAAGTGTTCGCACAAAAATTGGCGCCAACATTTCCAAATTTCAAAATTTTGGTGGCAAATTTATACTTAGCGATCGATCGGTGACGCGTCGCGATCATTTATTAAAACATTAGCGACTAGATTACGTTTGATGCATGAGATGACGGTCATTGTGACTAATATCGGCCGATCGATGGTGCGGTCACGACAATCTTTGTTGGTCGCTGATAGACCTTTTTCTTGTAGTGCAAGTATGTCTCGTGTTCATAACGTTTTTCACATATCCATGTTACGTAAATATGTGGAAGACCCGAACCACATTATTGAGTTAGAATCGGACGAAATAGCGGAAGATTTGACGTATGAAGAGGTTCCTGTTCAAATCTTGGATAAGAAGGAACATATTCTACGCACCAAGTTTATACCTAAAGTCCAAGTTTTGTGGAGAAACCACGATGTTGAGGAAATGACTTGGGAGTTAGAATCTTAAATAAAATCAATGTATCCTTACCTCTTCGACATACCAGGTACGTACCCTAATTTCGAGGGCAAAATTTCATAAGATGGGGAGATTGTAAAACCCCAACTTTTTTGAATAAAGATAAATTTTCTATAAATATTATTTTTAAATATTATGGAGTGAAATTGATATAATGTTATAGTTGTGGGTAATATTTATAAATTTTGCATAGTATGCAAGTTGTTATATTCGATTGGTCGGGGAATATTCGGTTTAGCGAGGAATATTAAATAAACGATATAATCATTGGTGGACCCTACAAATGTAATTATTGGCGGATTAAGAAAATGACAAAAATATTTTTATAAAAATAAAGGCGTAAGTTTTACCATTGATCTTTGTTGAACTACTCGGTAGTAAAAGAAATAATGTCTGGCGTGGTTGCGTAAGAGCGCACCTGTATTGATTATTAATGTTTAAGCAAGAAGTCACTCAATTTTGCTTATTTTATTGACCCTCATTTACCTATTTTTTTCAAAATAATCGGTAGAAAATTATGTTATATAATTAGGTGGGGGCCCACTGTGGGGCCCATGTTTGAAATTGAAGAGGGAAGTTGTCTGATGTTTTCCACGGGAGTTATTTTATTTGATAGGTAATGTAATGTTAATATATATATATATATATATATATATATAATATGATGCTTGATTTTGGAAACGTGGGGGAGTATAATTGTTATGACTTTATTGACAAAGTGGGAGGGAAGTTCAATTATTATTAGTTTATATATATATATATATATAATATATATATGTACATATATTATATTTTATTTAAAAGATTTTGCTTTAAATATGGACCGTCAGATTATAGTAAATCAATCTGGACCGTTCATGGATTAGTTATTATGCATTCTATTTTTCTATAAATAGAAGCTCATACCTTCATTATTTTCTTACGAATTCCTTCAAAACTCTAGAGAGAAAATTATAGAGAGAAAAGAAAAAAAGTTTCGCTACTTAACTACTCTTATATTCAGGTTCTTTTACGGTAAGGGGTGTTATTATTTCTTATTCATGAAGAGAACTATTGTTATTCCATTGCTTATTATTACGATGGAATAACTTTTGTATCTGCTGATCTACCCTATATACTTGGTGACATTCTTCTATTATACGTTAGAACATCCTCATGCATGTGTTTTACACCTGACTGGTTCCGCCTTTATTATTATTACATTTGGAACATCCTCGTCTGCGTGTGTTTTACAGGACACGTTTCGTCTGTATTATTATTACTTTGGAACATCCTGTACATGTGTTTTACAATCGGACTGGTTCCGCTCTTTATTATTCATTGGAACATCCTCAGCCGGTAAATTTTGCCTCGACCGTTCCGATTATTATTATTCTTGGAATAACTCATCTATCTGAGTACCACATGCATGGTGATTTCTTTTGTTATTCCATTCTTTATTATACTCGGTTGGTTAAAGTTTTGACTTCCATACTCCATGAAATTAGTAGAATATCCTTGATATTTGCGCTTCATCCAGATCTTTTCATGGAAATATTCTTCCGATCATTCTTGAATTTTACTCTACAAAGCGATGTCATGTTGACAATTTGGACATTATTAGTTCTGGATAAATTAATTCTTGAACTTGTTTTATTGAATTCTTATATCATTGTCATCATCCTTATATTTATATTTTTTGAAAGTCATATGTGGCACATAGTGCATAGATGGACTTGGTATGATTATGACTGAGGATTATTCGGTGTAATCATGGCCGTAATGTTATAAATGATGTGGTAAAAGTCCTCGTTGGCCCGTAGTGCATTGATGGACAGATTGTTGGCATGATCATGACCATTAATGAATACACAAATATTCTTAGCCCGTAGTAGTATGGATAATTATGGTCGTTGATACTAAAGAATATCCTTGGTAGTAGTGCGGGGGGTGATTCGATGATGTGGAATATTTATTAAGTGAGTCTCGGCGATAATGATGATGAAAAACCTTTTAAATCATAAAAGATAGTAGATTTTATTTTCTACTTGACTCTTTTAATGGATTGCTTGTTCATTGCAGCTTAAACTTGATGTCTATTATATTTTATCGCTTTAACATTGTTGGAGACTAATGATAATTTATTCTGCATTATCTTAGTCATAATATTTCTTCTTGGGCTAGTTGAGCTCACCATTTCTTTCACTGTCTCTCTTGAGAAATGAGAATATAGTTGGGACGAGTCGGGAAGCGGAGTGATGGTCCGGAGGATAAGATTAGTAGTCCTCACTATTACGTGAAATAGTGTGATAATAATTGTAATGAGGACTCCTTTTGAGTTTGTATAATCTATAGTAGACAATATTTGTATTCAAACTCATTTTATGTTTTGTCGTATTGTACCTGACATGTTGTATTAGTAAGTTGTATTTGAATTACACTACCATGTATGCATGCGACCCAAGATGGGTGATGTATACCTAATTTTGGGGGCGTCGCAATCTTTATGTCTTAAATTTTTGAAAATCGCAGTCTATCCTTATTCTTGTCACGATTTTCAGTCCTAATTTTGAAATTTTGTATATCAACCACATTAATTTCAAATTGAACGATTCTTGAGCCTATTACATGTACCTTTTCGAGAGTTGCAACTTTTGTGAAGACATAAAGAGATTTTGAAGAGTTTAGCAGACTCGAAGTCAGATTCTTTATTGTTGTGTGTTGGAAAAAAATGAGCAAAGACGGCAAATATTTTAAGTTTAGTTATGAAATTTTAAAAATTAGAGTTATTTTTAATTAAAATTGAGGCATGGAATAAGAAGTCTTGATAATCGAAAATAAGATATAAATTTATAAAGGAAAATAATTTGATTGAATATAAACGTTAAAATATGAAAAAACAATTTCTATATTTCAAGGTTATATTGTTTGGGTTATATCTCCTAATTCGACTGTTTGATCGTTATAATTTTAGGATATGTTATAAATATATAATATGAGAATATGTTTACCAATTTTGAACATTTATAGATAAGCGTATGATTTGTTATGAATTTTAAAAAAGATCTTATCTGAAATTTTGGTAGCAAAATTTTCAACAAGTTCTAATATTTAAAAATGTATAACTTAATGATTTTAAATCTGATTTGGGTGATTCTTTAGGCTAAATTGGAGTATTTGAAATCTAGCTTCTGTTAAAATTATTTAATTTATAAAATAATTATAGAATCGAATTAATATGATCGATACAATGGACTGAGATCTTAAGAATAATATGTGTTATTAGGATTTTAAGATTTCTTAAATTTTGTTATTGACTTGTAAGTTGTGGAATATTAATAGTAATCTAAGGCGAATAATTAAAGGCACCTTGAATAGGTTAAAAGCGCTTTAGAATTATTATTTTGAATTATATACTTAATTTGAGATGAATATATTTAGGTAGTGATTAAAATTTCGTATTTGATATCGTTAACGTTGGAGGTTAAGATTTTGCGGAGTGTGTTATATGTGACTTTGATTATCAAGTACAGATTTCGTAATTCGTATCATAATCGTTGGTTTATTTCCTATATTCGTTTTGGTAATCTTTCGTTATTTGGACAAATTGTGTTTTGAAAAATTGTTCGTTTGTAACCTTCTTCATATATTTTCGTTGACATTAGAGAGTTATTTTAGATATTGATATCTTAAGACAGTTGAGTTATTTGTATTTTGAATGATTTGATGTCATTTGTGATCATATAATACCTCTAATAAACTCTCCTCAGGTACCTCTTCTTCCTCACTCTCAGCTGTTACCTCTGCGACTATCTCGGGTGCAACTATCAATTCTTCACTCACCACATGGATTTCTCTAATTCCTTCTTCACTTTGATATCACATTATCCGGTTGGTGATTAGAGGTATTCCACTGGTCTCATTCACTCCATTGTTAACATTCTCGCAGCCCATTCTCAAATCTTTGCCATAAAACAAGGGTTAATTTAAACAAATTAACATATCACATAATATCCCGATATTATGACTAACCAACAAATAAGCTTAGGTGCGACACCTTTGCGAAGGATTTACTCATCTCTCCCTCCTAGTTATATTTCCGATCTCATTGGAAGACCATATCCTAAGCTACGATACCAAATATGACAAATTTCCCATCGATGGACAAAGACCTCACATTGGTACCTATCGGTTTGCCACTGCATGATCCAGGCGTCCCCTACGGAGAGTCGGCTTCGGTCCATCCCCCATCAACAGAAGTCACCAAATGAGAGGCTCGGGGCTTTATAGCTCGATACCAAATGTGACAACCCCAAAATAGGTCCATTCCATCCAACCCATTCTCGAAGTGCCAAATATATGTGTAAAAATAACTACTGACTTTATTATAACAATTGTCGTGCAAAATACAACAACTTATATCTTTGTGAGTTTGGATACAAATATATATACCAACTGTGACACTCATCCCAACCTTGGATAGCACGTCACAATAACACCTTACATAAAGGTATAGTCAAAAACTGTTTTAGAAATTAGAATCTTTAGGAAGTGCTCAAGGAAACCTTCGTACATGGGAGGCCATGCTTCTAGGTTATGATAGATATCATATGGCCACGAATTATCCTTGTTGACCCAATAGACCCCAAAGAAAAAAACGAGAAGATTACTATCATATTCTTCCCAATGGTGAGTCTTCTCTTGACTTATCATTATCTCCACTGTCTCAAATTAAGAATTATACTTCAAACAAACACCAAGATTGTAAGACCCAAACTTATTATTAATGAAATTTAATTTTCTCTATATTATTATTTTGAAATAGTAAGGGTTGATTTGATTAATGTGGATAGTTAGGGGTAAAATCATAAATATTTCAAAATAAGCAAGTGGTTATAAAATATTCATTGTTGTTTAGGGAATATTCGTTTGGTCGTGGAATATTCGTACTATCGGGAATATTCGTATGCGACCAAGTAGCGACGATGTGTAATGGCCCCATAACGGAAAGCGATTGGATGAAGAAAACGATAAATATAAGTTGTTTAAAAATAATCGGTGTAGTTATTCAGATTATCTTTGTTAAAATACTAAATGGTTAAAACACAAGAAGACACCAGTATTGCACCAATTATAGATTCTTACGTAGAAAGGCTACTACTCAATAATGGTTACGATAATTCTTTATTCGATTTTATTGATTTAATAATTGATCGTTGATATTTTATATTCTCATGTTGTTTGATAATTGTCATTACACAAGATTTTTCATTATCGAAGCAATAATTCATATTATCCTGAATAATATTATTAGATAACATTATTGGCTTAAATTTGGTTATTATCGGAGAAGATTGAAGCAATACAAAGTTGGGAACAAATCAAGCTGGTGATCAAGTCACGTAGTTTTTTGGGCTTAATTTGGTTATTATCGGAGATTCGTGGAAGGGTTTTCTCGAATCGCTACTCCATTAACCCAAATAACTCTTGAAGGATACAAAATTCGTTTGGAGCGAAAGAATCGCGAGAAGAGTTTCCAAGAGCTTAAGAGAGACTTATTTCTTTTGTTCTAATAATACCATCCTGGTTCGGATGGATTTGTTATCTCTGATGATGATGCTTGAGCAAAGGGTTAGGATGTGTTCTCACGTGCGTGGGAAAGTCATAGCCTATATGCTCACGACAACTTAAAGAGTATGAGAGGAATTATCCTACTATGATCTAGAGTTGATGAAGCAGTTTTTTTCCAAAAGATATGGAGGCACTATCTATATGGGAGAAAGTGGAGATATATTCGGACCATAAAAGCCTTAAATATTTCTTCACTCAAAAAGAACTCAACATGCGGCGGCTGACGTTGGCTCGAGCTATTGAAAGACTACGACCACACTATTCAATACCATCCTGGAAAAAGCGAAAGCGTGGTGGTAGGTGCGTTGAGTAGAAGATCATATCGCGAGGAGCGAGTGCGATGATGTCAAGTATACGCATAGAGCCAACTTTAATAGAAAAAGTTAAGGTTGCTTTCGAGCCACCGACCCCGAAATATGATCGCGTATATGAAGAAGAAAGTACAAGAAGGAGCTATTAAGCGAGAATTGATGAAGAAGGAATACTTGAGTCCACTCTGAACTTTGTGTTCTAACGACTCGATTTGAAGTACAAGATTATGATGGAGGCACACAATCGCCATTTGCAATCCATCCTGGAAGTACTAAAATGTATCGTGATCTTCGACATACATTTTGGTGGAACAATATGAAGAGAGAGATTGCAAAGTTTATCTCAATGTGTTTAACTTGTCAACGCAAAGCGGAGCATCCGGTACCTAAGGGTCCGTTGCAACCACTTGATATTCAAAATAGAAGTGGGAACACATTACCATGGATTTCGTTATGGGTCTTCCTACGGTTTCTCGAGGCATCAATGCTATTTGGGTTATTATTGATAGATTAACCAAGTCTCGCTCATTTCTTGCCGACACGGAGACTTATTCACTTGAGCGTCTTGCTAGTATGACGTGAATGAGATTGTGAGGTTACATGGCATTCCCCAGATCCATAGTTTGATCGTGACCCAAGATTCCCTTCAAGATTTTGGGTTAGCTTGCAAAAAGCTATGGGCATGGATTTACGATTCATTCGGCATACCATCCTCAAACTGGACGGACAATCGAGAAGGGACTATTCAAACTCTTGAAGATTTATTAAGACTCGTGTCCTGACTTCAAGAAGCGGTTGGGATAAGTATTTACCATTGGTGGAATTCTCCTACAACAACAAAGTTATCGAGCAAGTATAGGTGTGGCTCCATTTGAAGCATTATATGACGAAAGTGTCGCTCTCAAAGACATGTTGGGGCCGAAGTGGGTGAAGCAACACCGTTGGGACCCCGAGTTGAATGCGTATGACTCTGAAAAATATCCAAATGATTCGACAACGATATAAAAAAGCGGCACAAGATCGACAAAAGAGTTATGCGGATCGTCATCGAAAGGACGTGGAATTTAGTGTAGGGGATCATGTATTGTTGCGAGTTGCTCCGTGGAAGGGAGTTACAAGATTTGGGAAGAGAGAAAGCTCAATCCACGATTTATTGGTCCATTTCAAATTCTTGACCGAGTAGGAAAATGTAGCCTATAGACTCGCGTTACCTCCGAGTATGTCTCGTGTTCATAATGTGTTTCACATATCCATACTTAAGAAATATGTGAAAGACCCGAACCACGTTATAGAGTTAAACCCCACGAGATAGTAGAAGACTTAACGTATGAGAAGGTACTGTCAAAATCTTGGATAGGAAGGAGCATGTCCTTCACAAGTGAAGGTCATACCACAAGTTAAAGTTTTGTGGAGGAATCATTCTATAGAGGAAATGACACGGGAATTGGAAACGGAAATGAAAGCGAGGTATCCTCACCTTTTCAAACACCAGTGCGTCGTCGACGTCAATTTCGAGGACGAAAAATTTCATAAGGAGGGAGGTTGTAAGACCCCAACTTATTATTAATGAAATTTAATTTTCTATTTATTATTTTGAAATAGTAAGGGTTGATTTGATTAATGTGGATAGTTAGGGGTAAAATACGAAAATATTTCAAAATAAGCAAGTGGTTATAAAATATTCATCATTGTTGTGGGAATATTCGTTTGGTCGTGGAATATTCGTCTTTGTCGGGAATATTCGTATGCGACCAGTATGACCATGTGTGGGCCCCATAATGAAAGCGATTGGATGAAGAAAACGACAAATATAAGTTGTTTAAAAATAACGGTGTAGTTATTCTCAATTAATACCGTTAAAATACTTTCGGTGGTTAAAAACACAAGAAGCTTTACACGGTATTGCACCAATTATTGATTCTTACGTAAGAAGGCACTACTCAATAATGGTTACGATAATTCTTTATTCATATTTTTATTGATTTAATAATTGAATGCGTTTATATTTTATATTCTTTGTTGTTTCAATCATCATTGTCATTACACGATATTTTTCATTATCGAGCTAATAATTCATATTATCCTAATAATATTATTAGATAACATTATTGGCAATGTCTAGAAAGTTACACTTCAAGGAGAGGTTTGGTCACCTAATTGCGGCGCCATGAAGAGAAATTCTTATTGGAAAGCCCTCTTTCTGAGACCGCCTCGTTGTCAATATTGTGATTTTGTAATATTATTTGTGAATAATTAATTATTGATTCATATGATAAGGAAAATATTGATTTTATGTGGATATAGATGGAGAAAATTTTTAATGTGACAATTGTTGAAAATTGAAATTTTATCTTTTTCGATAAAATAATTTATTTAAATATATTATTATATTATAATAATATAATAATGGTGATATTTTTACAACGAATGTGGGATATATGAGTATACGAGGAGGAAGAGTATTTTGTTGCAATAAATATTTAAAACTTGTTAAACATGCTCAATGGACCCCATTTATTGATTTGAAATTTGATTATAGCTTGTAAAATCGCATACGTTTGTAGATTTCTTGGGCAATTTCTGTTTGGAATTTGGAAAAACTTTCTTCCGCAGTTGTAGAGAATTGAATTTCCTATAAAAACTCATTAGATTTGAATTTTCCGATAAAAGGGCTATTTATTATGAATTATTGAAGTTCCTAAGTTCAAATAATTAATTTTGGGAGTTTTAGTTAATTATTTTGAGAAAAACGTTTTTTGCAATTAAGTTGGCCTCACATGTGATTCAAATGGGCTGAGAACAGTTGTCTAAGGTGGGCTAAAGAAAATGTGAAAAATATATTAATATTATATTCAATTTTCTACTTTGGTGTTCTAAGCATTTTCCTATAAATAGGGTGTTTAGGTTAGAATTGAAAAACACACCAGAAACTGAAGTTTCTCTCTATTTCTCTCTCGATATATTGAGCGTATTCTTGTGAGTATACTTTGAGTATTGTTAGATGGTGCAAGTTCCTTCAAAGACTATATCCTGATTCTGCTTTAAAGTACTAATCTTTCGAGGTAAGGGATGTTATTTTCTTCTCGATGATGATATTATTTCTTCAATATCATTATCTTTGAAATATTGGTTGGAACTTTTTATCAAATTTGGAACTTTTCCATGTCGGGGTTACTTATTCACGATTACTATTCACGAGTACTATTCATGAAGCGTGAAGATGTTTTTTGGGAAATTTCTATCTTTTGGTGTCAGAGTTACTATTCACGTGATCTGACCCTTTATTCATTAATATCACGACCACAAATTATCCATGCACTACTGACAAAGATAATTGTGTTTTTTCAATTACTGCTTATGATTATGCCGAACAATCCACAGTCATAATCATACCAAGTCCATCTATGCATTTCTGAGCCACGATGACTTTCAACATAATATAAACGTGAGGATAATGATATAAAGAATCAATCAAATGAGATAAAGGATAAATATTAAACATTTATAATATAATTTATCCAGGATTCAAGAATATCCCATGTTATCAATCACTTAATAATCTCATAATCTAATATCATTAATATTATAATAATATTTTAATCACTTCTTAAATTTATAAACAATTTATCTTAATTGTTTACGCTTTTACCATATAATGCATTTAATCATTCAAAAATGTCATACTCATAAAATATCATCACCAATTATCAAATCCTCATCAAAAAATATGCATATACTCTATATAGGATTCTCTGTAAATAATAAAATCTATATTTTCAACTTTCATTCTTCACATAAAGATATTTAACTCATATATGTTAAGAACTAAACTATTTTCATGAAAAATACCAAATCAGCCCCAAAAATATTTCTTTTCTGGGATTTAGCATAATATAGTCCCATAATGAAAATATATTTTTCTCGGAATTTTTAAAATTCATTTACTATTTTTAAAAATCAATTTCCACTTAATTCCTTAAGAAATTAGCTACCTCAAGTTTAACTCCAAAATTCCCAAATCTTGGCAGGACCTTACACATGTTAACGTGAGCTTCCAGTTTAAATTTCATGGTCATCGGAGTTATAGAACTCCGGTTATAGCGTTTTATTGGAAAAATCTAAATATTGAAATAGTCATAACTTGCTCATTTTAAGTCGAAATGAGCTCATTTTGGACAGGAGATACTTTATACCATATACCTTCATGTCCCTAAAGGCCAGAATTTTTCTCATAATTTAAGTGGCCGAAACAGTCCCTTAAAGTTTCTGGGCAGTAGCATTTTCGAAATTTACAGCTTTGGCCTCCTTTGCTAAAAAATCAGTCCACACAAAATCTACAACACCTTTTCAGTAATTCCACTTGGATTAGTTAGGTAACTCATAGATCTAACTCTAGGACTTGACCACATTCAAAAATTCAAAATATAATAAGAGATATGGTCAATTGAATTTCATGTTACGTTTTCACCAAAATCGATTTTCAACTCTTTGTGATTTCTAAGAAACTTTCATGTTTTCACATACTAACCAACATAACTCATCATAAAACTTACTAATACCACGAATACCCATGATTTTCATTAGTCTAATGCTTTTATTATGACTTTCATCATAAACCACGTAAATCGCTTTTATTTAGTTGTAGAAATATTTGAGGGTTTAAGAAATGGGTTTTTGTCTTTCAATCAATACAAAATTCGATTTTACGCTCTAGGGTAGGCTAGGAAATCTTCAAGAATACGTCAAGAAATTTATTAATGATAGAAATATCATTCAAAATCACATTTTATCCAAGACTTGGATAGTACGTCACATTGATACCAACTGTGACTTCTATCCCTTAACCTAGATAAAGACCTCACAATGATACCTATAAACTTGCCATCTTCATTCACGATGTATGCCTCTGAGAAAGTCCGGCTTTGGTGCATTCCACACAAGGAAGTCAACAACGAAAGGTTCGAAGCTCTTTACTTATGGCTTGATATAACAGTGATTAACTTTAGGATTTGGTTACTTTGAATTCGTATAACAGGTTGGTTAGGAATATGAAAGCTAACAACCTTACAAAAAAAATAACGAGTAGTTAATCAATTATTTTCAAAAATTACCTCAAAGGCAAGTATTTTCAAGAGATAAGATCGACATGTAACGTGAAGGTGTTTATTTAAAACAACAAGATTAATAGACAGTGGAGGTAACGAAGGTTTCTCCCAACGAAGTTTCAATAGATAAATCAAAGTCTAATTTCTCCGGAGTCAAATTTAAACGTTGAACGCAAGCAAGAGAGATAAAATAATAGGTAGAACCCAAGATCGAATACGATATAGACTTCAAGAAGAGCTTATGATTAACTTACCCGTGATAATTTTATTCAGGTTCCTCGTCACGAGAAAAAAAAACGCTCTCTCTTAAACTACCGGCTTTGGCTTGTCTGGGACATCCTTTGGCATCACTATCTCAACTGGACTTGTCTTCACCATACGACAAAATCGAGCTAAGTGACCTTCTCTTCCGCAATTAAAACACGCTTTGGATTACTCCGTACAGTTTGGACGGATGTGTCCCTCCTGTCCGCATTTGAAACATACGAATAGGTGGTCGTTTTCTTCCTTTGAAACGGTCTTTGATGCCGAAGCGTCTTCACGCCATTGTTGAACCCTCTCTTCTTGAAATGTCCATTCTTATTATCTTGGCCATGATTACCAATCTAAATGGTTACCATTCTTGACATGATAATTTCCCCACGATGGTTATCATTGTTCGGCGACCGCTTTGCCACCTGTGATGATTATTATCGTGTTGTTGCTCATTACCTTTTGGTTGAGTGACTCAACGGCCTCATGTGCTTCATTGCTTATCTCAATATTTTCGATGTCATTTTCAAATATCGCCACCAAACATGGGTTAAATAACATATCACATATTATCCCTATACTCGACCGACCAAATAAATACCACATAAACTTAGGTAGGTCATACTAGCGAAGAAATTCCCGCTCTCCCTCCTAGTTCTTGTCTCACATCTTAGCCGTGGATCATATCCCTAAGCTCGATACCAACCGTGACGCCCCCAAATTAGGTATACGTCACCCATCTTGGGTCGCCACTTACATGGTACATAAATTCAAATACAACTTACTAACCTAACTGTAGTACCATAATACGACATAAATCGTGAGTTTGAATACAAATATTGTCTACTAGATATTATACAAACTCAAAAGGAGTCCTCATTACAACTATTATCACACTATTTCACGTAATAGTGAGGACTACTAATGCTATCCTCCGGACCATTACTTCGTTCCCCGACTCGTCCCAAACTATGTTCTCATTTCAAGAGAAACGGTGAAAAAAAAGGGTGAGCTCAACTAGCCCAATGAAATATTATGACTAAGATAATGCGTAATAAATTATCATTAGCCTTCAACAAAGTGTTAAACCGATAAAATACAATAGACAACCAGCTTTAATCTGCGGTGAATAAGCAATCCATTAAAAGAGTCAAGTAGAGAATAAAGTCTACTATCTTTTAGGTTTTAAAAGGTTTTCATCAATTTTATCATCGAGACTCAGCTTAATAATAAACCACCACATCTAATCATCCCCGCATCTACGGGCCAAGGATTTTCATCAAATTATCAATGGTCACGACTATACCGAATCACCCCCAGTCATAATCATACCAAAAACTATCCATCAACGCATTACAGCCAATCGAGGACTTTTGTCACATCATTTATATCAAGTCATGATTATACGTAATGATCCTCAGTCATAATCATACTAAGTTCATCTATGCGTAAGCCAAAGATAACATAATATAACATGAGGATGATGACAATGACATAGTAATTCAATAAAACAAGTTCAAGAATTATTTAATCCATGAATTATTAACGTCCAAATTGTCAACACGATCATCGCTTTAGTGAGTAAAATTCAATAATGATCGGAAGAATATTTCCATGAAAAGATATCTTTGGATGAAACGCAAATATCAAGGATATTCTACTAATTTCATGGAGTATAAAGTCAAAGTTTTAACCAACCGGGTATAATAAAGAATGGAATAACAAAAGAAATCACCACGCATGCGGTAGATTGGCATGATGCATGTGTTATTCCAATGAATAATAATAACTTAACCGTGTCGTGAAATTCACACCAACAGGGATGTTCCAACAGTAATAATAAAGATGGAACCCGGATCCTGTGTAAAAAACACATGAGATAGGATATTCCAATGAGAATGATAAAGATTTTAACCAGTCCTGTAAAACACACGCATGTGGATGTTCCAATGTATCAATAAAAGATTTTAACCAGTCCGGTGTAAAACACACGCATGTGATATTCCAATGAATAATAGAAGAATGTCACCAAGTATAGGGTAAATCACAGATATCTGAGTTATTCCAATGAATAATAAGCAATGGAATAACATAAGGATTTCACCAAGTATAGGGTATGCCAGCATGATCTGAGTTATTCCAATGTAATAATAAGCAATGGAATAACATAAGGATTTCACCAAGTATAGGGTATCTGCCATGATACAAGGTTATGTATAGGGTATGCCACTTTTACAAAGTTATTCCAATGTAATAATAGTGAATGGAATAATGTAGAAGTTCTCTTCAAGAAGAAAGAATAACACCCTTACTGTAAAAAGAACCTAATATAGAAGTAGTGAAGTAAAGAATAATACTCTTCTTCTTCATAACTTTCTCTATATAACCTCTCTATAATTTCTCTCTGTAGTTTCAATGAATTAAATTAAGAAAATAATGAAGGAATGAGCTTATTTATAGGAAAATGGAATGCATAAGAATTAATCCATGAACGGTCCAGATTGATTTACTTTAATCGACGGTCCATATTTAAAGAAAAATCTTTTAAATAAAATATAATATATTCTATTTATATAAAAACATTTTACTACTATGCAAACACTATGCAATACTATGCAAAACACTATGCAAAACACTATGCAACACTATGCATAATAAAATATAATATATTCTATTTATAGAATAACTTTAATAAAGTATTCTATTTTATATAAAAGATGTTTCGCATTTTATTACGTTAATAATACTGAATAAAACAAAACGTCATTATCGCTATAATAATTCATATTATTAATCGGCATGATAATGGAATCAAACCGAGTGACTTCTCACATAAGCATCAATAATCAATACCGGTGTCTACTTATGCAACCACACGTATTCATCGTATTTTTACTACCGAGTAGTTCAACAAGAACCACTCGGTAAAACTTCCGCCGTTATTTCAATAAAATATTTTTTGTCGTTTTCTCAATCCGGCAATAATTACATTGTTAGGGTCCACCAATGATTGAGTAGTTATGCGAATATTCCCTCGCTAAACCTAATATTCCCCACCAATCGAATATAATATAACCACTTTACATACTTTGCAAAATTTATAAATACTACCCACAACTATAATATTTATCTCAAATTCACACCATAATATTAAAAATTATTTCGACAAAATTTAAATCTTTATTGATAAAATCTGGGGTCTCACAAGTACGGTCAATCGAGGGACCATAACCAGGATCGTACTAAAGATAGAGTCAACAAAATAATGATAACCAAATGGAGAAAAAATGTACGGACAAAAATGGTAACCACTCAAAGGTAATCATAGCCATGAAAATAGAAGAAGCGAGTCGGAGGAGATTTTAAAAGAGGAGATTTAACAACGACCATGTGAAGACGCAACGGTCTTGCGTGAAAGAATCGGTTCTAAGGGAGGAGAACGACCACCCCATTATATGCTATAAATGCGGGAAGAGGACATATCACCAAACCGCCCACAACAGTTCAAGGTATCTGCTATAATTATGGAAAGGAAGGACATATCGCCGAGATTATGCGAGTATGAAACCTAGTTCAATGAGGGACGGTGACTCAAAAATCGTCCCGAAAAAGTCAAAGTCAACGATTCCGGAAGGCGTTTGTTGTGACCGTCAAAATCGAGGAACTCAAACGAGGTGATCACGGGTAAGCTATTTATAAATTCTTGAGAAGTTTATACCTTACTGATCACCTAAGTCTACCCATTCATTTATCTCTCCGCTTGTGCTCAACGTTTAAACTTGACTCGAGAGAAATTAGACTTTGACCTATCTCGTGGAAACTCCGTTAGAGAAACTTTCATCACATCCACTCGCTTATAAATCTTGTTTGATTCAAGTTGGCACCATTATCTTACCCGCTGACCTTATCTTTTAAAGATACTTGCTTTTGATGTGATTTTAGGGATTGATTGGTTAACTACTCATCATGCCAAAATTGATTGTTTTCGTAAGGTTGTTAGTTTTCATATTCCTAACCAACCCGTTGTTGCAATTCAAGCACTAAACCATTAAAATCAATCACCGTCATATCTAATCATAAAGCTATTCGTTTATTAAAAATGGATGTCAAGCTTTCTTAGCCCATGTTATGGATTTGAATAAAGACACGTCAAATTTGAATAATATTCTGTTGTTATTGACTTTCCCGACGATTTCTCAAGAACTTCCGGTCTACCCCGAGCGTGAAGTTGAATTCTTTATTGATCTTGAACCGTATAAAGCCCATTTCTAAAACCCCATATCGAATGGCTCCTATTGAACTTCAGAGTTAAAGGTCCAACTATAGGAATTGTTGGACATCGGTTTCATTCGTCTAGTACATCTCCTCGGGGTGCTCTCTGTTTTATTCGTAAAGAAGAAAGACGGGAGTATGCGACTTTGTATTGACTATCGGGAATTGAACCACGTCACCATCAAGAATAGGTATCCTATACCTCGTATTGATGACTTGTTTGACCAATTCTGAGGGGCACAATTCTTTTCAAAATCGATCTTAGCTTACGGATATCATCACCAAGATTAGAATCGAGGATATTCCAAAGACGCCTTTAGAACTCCTAAGACGGGCATTATGAATTCTTAGTCATGTCTTTCGGATTGACTAATGCTCCTGCGGCTTTCATGGATATGATGAACCGAGTATTCAAGGAATATCTGGATCAGTTCGTTGTTGTTTTTATTGATGACATCCTCATATATTCCAAAAGTCGTGAAGATCATGAGCACCATTTGAAGCTGGTACTCCAAAGGCTTCGTGAAAACAAACTATATGCCAAATTGAAGAAATGCGAGTTCGGATTGAGAAGTAACATTCCTTGGGCACGTGGTGTCGAAACATGGAGTATCTGTTGATCCGTGAAAGATTGAAGCAATACAAAGTTGGGAGCAACCGAAGTTGGTGATCAAGTACGTAGTTTTTGGGCTTAACTTGGTTATTATCGGAGATTCGTGGAAGGGTTTTCTCGAATCGCTACTCCATTAACCCAAATTAACTCGGAAGGATACAAAATTCGTTTGGAGCGAAGAATCGCGAGAAGAGTTTCCAAGAGCTTAAGAGAGACTTATTTCGGACTGTTCTAATAATACCATCCGGTTCGGATGGATTTGTTATCTACAATGATGCTTGAGCAAAGGGTTAGGATGTGTTCTCATGCAACGTGGGAAAGTCATAGCCTTTATGCCTCACGACAACTTAAAGAGTATGAGAGGAATTATCCTACTCATGATCTAGAGTTGACAACGATCGTTTTTGCGCTTAAAGATATGGAGGCACTATCTATATGGGGAGAAAGTGGAGATATATTCGAGACCATAAAAGCCTTAAATATTTCTTCACTCAAAAAGAACTCAACACGCGGCGTGACGTTGGCTCGAGCTATTGAAAGACTACGACCACACTATTCAATACCATCCTCGAAAAGCGAACGTGGTAGTGGTGACGTTGAGTAGAAGATCATATCAGGAACGAAAAGTGCGATGATGTCAAGTATACGACAGAGCCAACTTTAATAGAAAAAGTTAAGGTCTTTCAAGCCACCAATTCGGAGTCGATGCGTGTTGTGAAAGAGAATTTCAACATCGTGGTTATAAAATGTTATATATGATAATAAAATCAATATAATCAATATATAGTTTTAATCTCGAGTAATATTCATAAATCAACTATAATTTGGTTGAAAAAAAGAAACCAATTTAGTAGTGAATAAGAACTCGTGAATAAGAACTCATGAATAAGAATCATGAATAGTAACCCCACAAAAAAGGTAGAAATTCCACAATAAAATCCATACCAATATTTCTAAGATAATGATATTGAAAGAATAACATTTCTTAAACATATAAACAATTTATTTTAATTGTTTACACTTTACTAAATAATGCATTTAATTATCATAAAATGCCAAACTTATAAGATTTCATCACCAATAACTAAAACCCTCATCAAAAATCTGCATATACCACATATATGATTCTCAAGCCATAAAATCATATTTTCCAATTTTTTTCCTACACATAACATATTTAAATCATTTATTCATAACTAGTCCATTTTCATAAAAAAATATCAAATCAGTTCCAAAAATATTTCTTTTCTGGGATTTAGCAGAATATAGTCCCATATTGAACAAATATTTTTCTTAGAATTTTTAAAATTCATTTACTATTTTTCATATGGCCAAAACCGCTGAATATTTAGACATTTATCATAAATTGTACTTTTATCCAAAAATTTCGAAATTCACAGAGTACACTGATATTATATAGATGTACTCCCAATAAAAATTTCATCAATTTTGGAGTTAACCACAAGGAGTTATAAGCGATTACTTTTAAAATAGTCTTTTCTCATAAAATTCATAACTCTTAATCTATACATCCAAAAATCACCATTTTTGGACACAATCAATAAAACTCATCAACATATCATTTCAAATTTTTCCAGAATTTTCTGAAGATCAGAAGAAGTACGAACTGAAAAACATAATAACCCTTAAAATCCCTTACCTCAAAAGAGCAGTACTTCTAACTGGAATATCGGATGAAAAATCAAAGGAAACTTCTACTAAATAACAACTCTAAAAGTATCTAAATACTCTCAAAATATGCTTGATAATATAGAGAGAAAGAAAACTTGTTTCTGGTGTGATTTTCAATTCTAACTTAGCCCTCTATTTATATGAAAATTTTAGCAGACTTGACCTGTAACCTGATGGCTTTACCTGCTACTATTCCCACCCACCACATTTGAAATAAAATTCAGCACATTTCTTCACCAACCACAAGTGGGGCCCACTTAATTCTAGAATTTTCCACCAAAATGCTAAATTCGGATACTTCAACAATTTCTGAACCATTCACCTCTTAAAATTCATAACAAATCATAAATTCATTTTTAACGGTTCAAAATTTGTAGACATATACTCAACTTATATATGTATAACATATCCAAAAATTACAACGATCCAACGGTCGGATTAAAAATTATTACTCACGCAATATATCTCTCAAAACACCGGTTTAATTTTTAATACCTTCATTCCAACAAAAATAATCTTGATAAAATACCTCAACATTAATTCCTTCATTTATAACCACATAAATAAATCCATCATTTATATCCACATCAAATAAATATTTCCTTATCATATAAATCAATAATTAATTATTCACAAATAATATTACGTAATCACAATAATGACAACCAAGACGATTCCCGAGGAAAGAGGGCTTTTCGATAAAATTTCTCCCTTCTTGGCCGCATGATTAGATGACCAAACCTCTCCTTGTGAGAACTTTCTAGACATTTCCAATAATGCTATCTAATAATATTATTCGAATAATATGAATTATTGATCCGATAATGGGAAATCACAAGCGATGACAATTATTGAACAACAATAATATAAAATTTTAACGTAGCAATTATTGAATCAATAAAATAAAATATTGAATAATAATTACTTTAATAATTATTGAGTAGTCTTCAGTAAGACCCAAAATTTTTAAATAAAAAGGAATTTCTTTTATTTATTATTTTGAAATAGTAAGGGTTGATTTGATTAATGTGGATAGTTAAGGGTTAAATCATGCAAATATTTCAAAATAAGCAAGTGGTTATAAAATATTCATTATCGTCGGGGAATATTCGTTTGGTCGTAGAATATTAAATCTTTATCGGGGAATATTAAATGCGACGGCCAACGACCATGTGGGCCCATAACTGAAAAAGCGATTGGATGAAAAAAAGACAAATATAAGTTGTTTTTAAATAACAGGCGTAGTTATTCACAGATTATCTTGTTAAAATACTAAATTGGTTAAAACACACGATGCACACCGGTATTGCACCAATTATTGATTCTTACGTGAAGAAGGCACTTTACTCGATAATGGTTACGATAATTCTTATTCGATATTTTATTGAGTTAATAATTCTTTGCGTTGATATTTTATATTCTTGTTGTTTGATAATTGTCATTACACGGTATTTTTCATTATCGAAGCAATAATTCATATTATCTGAATAATATTATTAGATAACATTATTGGCAATGTCTAGAAAGTTACTACTACAGGAGAGGTTTGATCACCTAATTAATTGCGCTTGATGAGAAGAAATTCTTATTGAAAGCCCTCTTTCCTGGAACTGCACGGTTGTCGATATTGTGATTACGTAATATTATTTGTGAATAATTAATTATTGATTCATATGATGAGAAAAATATTGATTTTATGTGGATATAGATGGAGAAAATTTTTATAGTGACAATTGTTGAAAATTAAAATTTTATCTTTTTACGATAAAATAATTCATTTAAATATATTATTATATTTTAATAATATAATAATGGTGATATTTTACAAATCGAATGTGGGATATATGAGTATCTGAGGAGGAAGAGTATTTTTGTTGCAATAAATGTTTAAAACATGTTAAAATATGTCGGTGGACCCCATTTATTGGTAGAAATTTGATTATAGCACAGTAAAATCGCTTGGTTTGTGGATTTGGTCGATTTCTATTTGGAATTTGGAAAAACTTTCTTACGCAAAGTTGTAGAGAATTGAATTTCCTATAAAAAATCGCGAGATTCAAATTTTCTGATGAAAGGGCTATTAATTATGAATTTTTGAAGCTCAAAGTTCAAAAATAATTAATTTTGGAAGTTTTAATTGTTTTATTTAAGAAAAACGTTTTTTTTATTTAATCCCACATGTGATACAAATGTGCTTTGAATTCAGTTGGTCTAAGGTGGGCTTGAATTTGTTTAATTATATTATTATTTTATTAAATTTTACTGCTTTGGTGTTCTAAGCATTTTCTATAAATAGGGTCTTGGGTTAGAATTAAAAATCACACCGAAAACTGAAGTTTTCTCTCTATATTATCGAGCGTATTCTTGTGAGTATTTTGAGTATACTTTGAGTATTGCTATACGGTGCAAGTTCAAGTCATAGCTTTATCCTGTTTCAACTAAATCTTGTCTTTTCGAGGTAAGGGATATTATTTTTTCAGTAATGATATTATTTCTTCATATCATTATCTTTGAAATATTGATTCAAAAGTTTTTATCAAATTTGGAACTTTTTTCATATGGGGTTTCTTATTCATGGGTTCTTATATTCATGAGTTCTTATTCACGAAGTTACTTATTCATGAGTTACTATTCACGAGTTCTTATTCACGAGTACTATTCATGAAGCGTGAAGATGTTTTTGTGGAATTTCTATCTTTTGGTGTCGGATTATTATTCACGTATACTCTATTCACGTATCTGACTTATTCACGTGATCTGAATTCAATAAAAAAAAAATTTCTTCTTTTTTCGTCTAAAATATATATTACGGATACTAACTTTGATTGTATCCATGTTTTGATCATTCTTGAATTTTACACCACTATGATTATTTTTGAGGTATTTTTGGACGTGGATAAAACCAAAGTCTGAATCCTTAATCCTTAATCCTTGTCATTTTGTTTCATTTGGATTCGTTTCTTTAAAAAATATTTTTCATCATCCTCGGTCTTAAATGATGATATTATGGAATATCTTTGGCTGTAGTGCGAAAGATGAATGATTTCTGAAGAATATCTTTGGCCCGTAGTGCAAAGATGAGCAGTGTTTAAATGAACATGACCAATGATGAATATCTTTGGCACATGTAGTGCAAAGATGAATATTTAATTCGGATGTATATTGATTGATGTTACGGGGATAAAAGATGAGCGAAGAACTTTTAAATTCATACATAGAAGATAGTAGTTTGCATTCTCTACTTAACTCTTCTAATGAATTATTATTTCATTATGAAATATTGATTTAAAATTTGTTGTCTATTGTATTCTATTAGATTTTTCCTGTTGAAGACTAACGATAATTTGTTGTATATTATCTTAGTCATAATATTCTTCTTTGGGCTAGTTGAGCTCACCCTTTTCCTTTTTGTTCCATTTTTCTCGGGGAGGCGAGAATATATAGCGAGTACTGAGTCGGGGTATGGAATGAAGGTTTTAGAAAGGATTGTTTAGTAGTCCTCACCATTTTTGTAAAATAATGTATCAATAAATGTGATGAGGATTTATTTGAGTATAGATATTGTCTAGAAGATAATATTTGTATTCAAACTCACGATTTCTTGTTGTAATAATAAAGTTATAGTTGTTTACATACCATGTATTGACAACTTTCGAAATGGGTGATGTATACCTATTTTGGGGGCGTCACGATTGGTATCGAGCTTAGGGATATGATCTCTGGCGGAGATCGGGGAAAAGAACTAGGAGGAGAGGCGAGTAAATCCTTAGCTAGTGTGTCCTACTAAGCTTATTTGTTAGTTGGTCGAAGATATAGGGATATTATGTGATATATTGATTTCCTTAATTAACCCTTGTTTTATGACGGTATTTGAGAATGTCGTTGAGAATATTAACAATGGAAATGAGGCCGTGTGGAGATGCTTTGTACTCACCAGCGAGGAGAACGTCAACAGTTGGCAATGTTCCTCCATGAACAACACCATTGAAAGCGAGATGATGAGCGAGGGATGTTTAGAAGTTTTTGCGATTCATGCAAAATCGAGACGAGGAGACTTCGTGTTCAAAATACGAGGAGAAATGATAGCAATTCACGGGTTGTCACAACCAAAGCGATTCAAAGAGTTGGGACCACGAAATTTAAGGGAAAGCGGATCCGATCATGGCGGAAACATGGGTTAAACAAATTACAAGATATTCGATGTCTTGGGATGCGGAGGAAGAAGAAGGTTCCATTCGCCACCTTATGTTCCGTGGCGAAGCGGAACTTTTGTGGGAGTGCGTGAAGCGTACCCATCCAGTACGCACTCGGCGTGTCTTGGGAGACGTTTGAAAAACTATTTAATGACAAATACTTTCACGAAAGTGTTAAATCATATATGAAGGAAGTGGAGTTTATTAGATTGGAACAAACAACATGGCGGTGTCTCGATGCGAGGCAAAGTTTGCGAGTTATCGAGTTTACACCTCATTTGGTGGAGAATGAGGAGCGTATATGGCGGATGTTTCTTAGAGGTTTGAAACCCGGCATCGTCGATATCTCATTTCCCATAAATTTTCTCTTTATTCGGATGTTGTAAATGGGGCTCAATTATTAGAAGCGAGATAACGAGTACGGTCAACTCGAGGACCATAACCGGATCGTACCGAGATAGCGATCAATGAATAATGATAACCGGCGGAGAAAGAAGCGAGACGGACAAAATGGTTACCACTCTCGGGTGGTAATCATGGCCATGAAAATAGAAAGAAGCGAGTCGGGAGGAGATTTTAAAAGAGGAGATTTAACAACGACCGTATGTGAAGCGAGCGGTCTTAAGCGACAATCGGTTCTAAGGGAGAGAACGACCACCGGTCGTATCTTACAAATCACGGAAAAGAGGGACATATCGGTCAAACGCCTAGCAGTTCAAGGTATGTTATAATTGTGGAAAGGAAGGACATATCGCTCGAGATTGTTGATGCGAAACCTAGTTCAGTGAGACGGTGACTCAAAAGATATCCCGAGAAAAGTCAAAGTCAGCGATTCTGGAAGAAGCGTTTGTTGTGGTAGGTCATAATCGCGAGAAACCCAAACGAGGTGATCACGGGTAAGCTATTTATAAATTCTTGAAGTTTATACCTTACTTGATCTGGGGTGCTACCCATTCATTTATCTCTCTCCTGCGTGTGCTCAGCGTTTAAACTTGACTCGGAGAAATTAGACTTTGACCTATCTGTGGAAACTCAGTTAGGAGAAACTTTCATCACATCCACTGTTTATAAATCTTGTTTGATTCAAGTTGGCACCATCACCTTACACATGACCTTATCTCTTTAAAGATACTTGCTTTTGATGTGATTTTAGGGATTGATTGGTTAACTACTCATCATGCCAAAATTGATTTGTTTCGTAAGGTTGTTAGTTTTCATATTCCTAACCAACTTTTTATGCGAATTCAAACAACTAAACCATTAAAATCAATCATTGTCATATATCTAATCATAAAGCTATTCGTTTATTAAAATAGCGGATGTCAAGCTTTCTTAGCCCATGTTATGGATTTGAATAAAGACACGTCAAATTTGAATAATATTCTGTTGTTATTGACTTTCTGACGTATTTCTGAAGAACTTCCGGTCTACCCCGAGCGTGAAGTTGAATTCTTTATTGATCTTGAACTTTGTATAAAGCCCATTTCTAAAACCCCATATCGAATGGCTCTATTGAACTTGAGGAGTTAAAGGTCCAACTACGAGAATTGTTGGACATCGGTTTCATTAGATCTAGTACATCTCCTTGGGGTGCTCTGTTTTATTTGTAAAGAAGAAAGAGCGGGGTATGCGACTTTGTATTGACTATCGGGAATTGAACCATGTCACCATCAAGAATAGGTATCCTCTACCTCGTATTGATGACTTGTTTGACCCGATTCTGAAGGGGCACAATTCTTTTCAAAAATCGATCTTAGATTACGGATATCATCGGTGAAGATTAGGCGAGGATATTCAAAAATTTGCCTTTAGAACTTCGGTGATGGGCATTATGAATTCTTAGTCATGTCTTTCTTTCGACTAACTAATGCTCCTGCGACTTTCATGGATATGATGAACCGAGTATTCAAGGAATATTTGGATCGATTCGTTGTTGTCTTTATTGATGACATCCTCATATATTCAAAAAGTCGTGAAGATCATGAGCACCATTTGAAATTTGGTACTCCAAAGGCTCTCGTGAAAACAAACTATATGCCAAATTGAAGAAATCGAGTTACGGCTTGAGAAGTAGCATTTCTTGGGCGCGTGGTGTCAAAACATGGAGTATCTGTTGATCCGATGAAGATTGAAGCAATCTGAAAGTTGGGATCAATCAAAAGTCGGTGGTAAAATCGTAGTTTTTGGGCTTAGGTTTGGTTATTATCGGAGATTCGTGGAAGGGTTTTCTCGAATCGCTACTCCATTAACTTCGGCTAACTTTCGAAGGATACAAAATTCGTTTGGAGCGAAGAATGCGAAAAAGTTTCCAAGAGCTTAAGAGGAGACTTATTTATTTGTTCTAACAATACCATCTGGTTCGGATGGATTTGTTATCTCTGAATGATGCTTGAGCAAAGGGTTAGGATGTGTTCTCTCATGCAACGTGGGAAAGTCATAGCCTATGCCTCATGACAACTTAAAGAGTATGAGAGGAATTATCCTACTCATGATCTAGAGTTAGCGGCCCGATCGTTTTTCAGCGCTAAAAATATGGAGGCACTATCTATATGGGGAGAAAGTGGAGATATATTCGGACCATAAAAGCCTTAAATATTTCTTCACTCAAAAAAACTCGACATGCGGCGGCGCGACGTTGGCTCGAGCTATTGAAGACTACGACCACACTATTCAATACCATCCCGGAAAAGCGAGCGTGGTAGGCGGCGCGTTGAGTAGAAGATCATATCTGGGAGCGAGTGCGATGATGTCAAGTATCGCGTAGAGCCAACTTTAATAGAAAAAGTTAAGGTTGCTCGAGCCACCGAGGCCGGGTGAAGATGTCGTATGAAGAAGAAAGTACAAGAAGGAGCTATTAGGGCGAGAATTGATGAAGAAGGAATACTTGAGTCCACTCTGAGACTTTGTGTTCTAACGACTCGATTTGAAGTACAAGATTATGATGGAGGCACACAATACACACCATTTGCAATCCATCCTGGAAGTACTAAAATGTATCGTGATCTTGACATACATTGTTTGTAATATTCATAGCCTATGATCAAATTGCAAAAAAGTAATGCGAGCGTGTAAAATCGAGTTTAAAAATTTACAAACCATATACGGATCACCCTTTATGCATAATTATTAATTAAGCGAAAAGATAAAGAATAAAATCATACCCTTGAAGATCGAGCTTCCTCGGTACAAGTTCACCTCCAAATCCTTTTCGCGTTCGACTTGAATCCACGGGTTTGGTTCCTTCCTTTGATCGGCGTTAGCCACCCAGAATGTTTGGCCTCTGGGGTGATCCACGAGGAAGAAATAAAATTCAAGAAGAAGGGTGGTTGGCTAAACCCTAGTTTTCTATCTCTATAGAAAAGGGTGTACTCTCAACAACATTGGAATTATTACGTATGTTGTAAAAAAATCAACAACCCCCCCACCCATAATAAGACTCCTCTTATTTATAGATGTGGGCAACCCACCTTAACAATTAAGGAATTGGGATTTATTTAATTAATTAAATTCTTTTAATTAATTAAGCTCCCTAATCTTATTAGGGATAATTAATTAAACTCCTTTAACTAATTTTCCTTCTAAATCGATTTAGGAATAAATGAAATACTTATATTAAATTAATTCCTAAACTCTTTTAGAAATTAAAATAATAATAATTGTAATAATATTAATAAGACTCCTCTTATTAATTTATATTTAATATTTCTAAAATATTAAATAATAAATATTAAGCTATTTAATTTATTCTATCACCATAGATTAAATTAAATATATAACTATATTATTATTACGATTATGCCATTAACTTCTTAAATAATTATTCTTCCTTTTATGGTGTGACCCTTTAGGTTCTCCATATTAAGCGGGTTGTGAATAAATCAATTAGAACAAATTCTAATCTTATTTAAATAAATAAATTAAACAATTAATTTATTTAAATAATATTTATTCTCTGATAGGGATAAGCCTCCTAGCGATCAGCGACTTTCCGGATAATATAGATTTCAACATTAATCATTAAAGAACCTTTGAGTAAATAGTTCTTGAAATGCAATTCAATCCTTCCACCATCTGATGTCCCGATTAAATATAAGGCATGGAATTCTTTGTCGAGTCTTATTTTATTTAATTATATGTATTTCGATCCTTAAATGCCTGACTCAAATAATGCAAATTAGAAACTCCTTTCTAATTTCATTACGCCTTAACCCGAGGACTCTTTGGGTTGTCATTTATCGAATCACATAGGACATTTCTCTTCTTTTATTAAAGTGGTAGATTCTTTATTGATCATACATTATCTCCATATACAACTTTATTATACCCAAGCATACCCTTTGATATACCTAAGGGTCTTAAGGAATAAGTCAAAGTATAACTCATCATACACAAAGATCTTATGATGATCTCAGAGTCGAGGATTACTTGTCTTACTATCACTCTGAGAATTCTATTGACGAGCAAATAAAACTCCATTAGGTATTCCTTAGCGAGCCACGTTCGATGAACTTATTCTCTAATAAGCACCTACATACTTGCTTTAGTGTCTCCACACAAATGATCGTGAGATCAATCATCCTCATCATCGATGAGCAAACAGCGTATGTACCCGATCTATCAGGATTCACTAATCCCCGATTTAGTAATCCAATGATTGGGAACTATTTTAGTTTTAAGCTTTCTAAAAATTTAGATCTCATTAGAATGATCATCATCATTATTCTAAAAGCATTGCTTAAAACTATGGGTTTATCACATATTATAAAAGCGACATCATGTAGATAATTAAAAGCCTTTAATAAATTAATACTTTTTATTAATAAATGAATAAGATTATTACAAAGTATATGCTTTATCATCAAACATGATTGGCTTGTGTGCATACTACTTTCAATCTCCCACTTGCACTAAAAAGCCGATAAATCGTGGTATCTTATACTCTTCTTCTCTAAGTGGCGATTATCCTGCTTTGTTGGATAAGCTTTAGTTAATGGATATGTAATGTTGTTCATGAGAGTCCACTATCTACATAGTGATTTCCCATCTTTCAATGATTCTAATAATCAAATGAAAGTGCCCTGACACATGTTTAGATCGAAGATGAGACTTAGGAACTATTCTGGTTACGTAATGAACTTTTAATCCAAACAATCAACTTGCGACTTCATTTATAGCTATATACTTTGTCTTTATCACTAAACCGACAACTCTTTCTTTGTTTGGAACCTTTCGATTCAACTTTGCCCTTTATTCGAAGATAACAACTTTACCTTAAAGTGGATTTTTTTACATCATCTTGAGTGCATGCGAAAAAAACTTGAGTGCATTAAGCCCTCTAGTTTTAATTTAGACCCACCATGAATATGATCACATCCTTAGTCTTGGTTAAGCACTTTAATGTTTTCAGCGACTCATAGTGAACTTCTCCATAATATGGTGATCGACATCGGTCTCGTATATTTCATTGCATACATGATTGTCACTCATGCGATCTCTCTCTTTTCGTCTGTGGGGACTATTAAGAGAGATACACTCCATAGCTCATCGACATGAGACATCTCTTGGAGTTTGCCATGCTAAGCGACTTTAGCATCAAATGAATATCGTTCCTTGGGTTAAGTCGAGCATCCTCTTAAATCTATCTATATAGATTTATATCCCCAATTAAGATACTCTTCCCAAATCATTCATGGAGGAATGTTTGAACAACTTTATCTTTCTTGATTGTAGCATTGGTATGTCATTCCTTATCAAGTAGTATATCAACATATAATATTAGGAATGTCACGATGACCCTCCCCACTAGGGTTCTTTTATTTTTTTGATAAAATCCCTTTTGTACACACTAGAAACTTACCTCATCGTATGTAACTACGGATCATCATCTTACATGATGTGTACCTCATCATCATCATCATCATGATGAATCCATACCTCCTAGGTATCTTGGTACTATTCGATTTACGATTCGGTTTGTGAATGCAATGGATAAATATACATCTCTGAGTTCCTCTTATTTGACTTATAGTGTTTTGTGGTTCTTGAACTCTTGAATCTATTATCCTCCCCTAGCCCTTTTATGATAAACACCTTTATCTTAGAAGGCGTGTGTTCATAACAAACACCTTTTGCTAAGTAGGATTATAGAACATATACCCTAAACTTACTTTAGGATGTCCCACAAATCGACACTTGTCGAATCTTGTCCCAAACTTATCCTTTGAAACCTTTTCACATAAGTTGGACAACCCTTATCTTAACATACTTAAGATTAGGAATCCTCCACATCCATAACTTTTATGGAGTCTTGGGGCGGATTTTGAGGTTACCTTTTTAAATGAATGTCTGACCATTTCTAGGACATGATCCTGAAGGATCTTTGGAATGTCGGTAAAATCATTATGGACCGCACCATGTCCAACAAGTGCGATTTTTCCTTTCGGATACATCAATCATTATTATATGTATCGAGGATGTGTCCATTATGAAAAACCATTTGAGATGATCTAGAAACTTATTGCACAAGTATTTATTCCTTGATCTAATCAAAGAATCTTAATACTTTGCCAATTTGTTTCATTTACGAATTCTTTGAACCTTTCAAATAATTCACACTTGTATTCGACAAATACACACATTCGACTCTTTGAATGATCATCTCCTTTTCTTATACTAATTTGTTCAATTTGCAAAATTATTTTCATGTAAATCAGTATACAAAATTTATTAAGTAATATTCGATTCTATACAAAACATTATTATTATAAATAGAACAACAATTGTTCTTAATTATAATACCAAAATTTCATTGTCCAACAATAAAATGGAAATAATATTTTTAACAAGAAGCTGGAATCTGATAACAACTTATTGACTTAATAGATTTGCCGTAGGCATTGCTAAACTATAAGTTTTTCTATGGCTAATGTGGCAACCTTTGCTTCATTTTTCACACATAGGATTACTTATATTTGTTTAGCTTTCTACTTACTTTGGTCCTTCATAAATCTATATTTATGATAACCAAAATCGGTATCCAATACCCAGTAGAACCTTGACTTAAAGAAAAATTTATTTCAATCATGAACAAAAAATTGTATTATAATAAAACTTCACTAAGCTTCTTTGGTTAGCCTCTGCAAATGCTTCTCATGATTTCTTTCCGATGTCGGGCTTATTGCGGTGGAAGCAAACTCCTTTTGCTATCCGTGTCGATTTTTGTTCTTATTATCCTTTGTTTTTTGCTTTCTATTACCTTCTTTGAATCGTTCTTCTTTTTTGGAAGATCCTTTGGCCCCTACCGGTAAAGACTTGGTCTTTCTTGGTTGGAAAGTGACTCTCATTTTTTCAATATGTTAAGCAAATCGGTGAAAGGCGATATCTAGCTTGTTCATATGAAAAATTCACAACAACAATTTGAAAAAGAGTCAGGGAGTGAGTGCAAATCAAATCTTGGCTCAACTCTCCATCCATGACAAAACCCGTTGTCTAATTGATCGATCAAATTGATTATGTTAAGAACTTTTTATGCATCTTATAGTGCCATTGGCCGTTCTAGATCGGAAGAGCTCCTTGAGATGTCGATATCTATCGGTCCTACTTTCCTCACCATCAACTACTTGATGTGCGGGAATATAGTAGGAGCATCCATAGTTTCATCTTGTGGCTGAAGCTCGTTACTCGTGGATCTGAGCATGATGCGTTGAGCCAATTGTGCATCATCTTGCCACTTTCTAAAAGTAGCAATCTCTTCCTCGGGCATTATTATGCGCAACCATTCTTGCGGGGATAGGCGTATTAAGGACATAAGATAGCTTTTTACGACTATGAGAACTATTCTCAAATTCCTTAACCAATCCATTTTAATTGATTACGGTTAATTTAGCATCTAATATGCTTGCGATGATAGTAATTTTAGACATTGTAAAATTACGTAAATGAATTTGTAATTAACAACATTTTAACATACATTCTTTTATTAATTACCAAAATAAATTTAGGTCTTGTTTTAAATTGGTATCTCCCACTATTTTTTTTCAAACTATATTACCCTCACTTATATAGTTAAGCAAAAATCTAATTAAAAGATTTGCTAGTGAGAATAAGGATCCCATTTCAAATGTATATAGCCTTGTGGTGACACAACAAACTATATATAAATAAATAGGTAGAACAACTTTTGTCGATTACATCAACTATCTGACTCCTTTTATTTTGCCTCTTAGATTATTTTGATCAGTGGTGGCACATCCAGAATCAAAATTATCCAAGTTAAGTCAACCTAGCACTCCATATATTCAAAAAAAAAATATCATCCTTGTGGTGACCAACAAAACAATATTGTTCAATTTTCTTTATAAGCATCAAATGTGATAAATTAACATCTTAAATACTTAATACTTGCCTTGTGGTGACACAACAAAATCGTATTAAATATTTAATACTCTATTAATTTTATCATGCTAGAAAGCGACGTTCGATATTCAAATATCTTTGAGCAGCTTAGGACTTAATATAAAAAAAAATGAGGGGTTTGTTATTAATTTGTCTCATCTTGTTTAAGCGCATACATATATATATATATAAATATATCGTCGTATTAATGAACATCTGAATGCATGTTTGAAGCATGTTATATAATATATATATATAGTATAAGCATGCACATATAGAATCTTATATATTCTACGGATTGATTATGGACTTTTATTCTAGTTTGGTTCACTAGAGCCACCAAGTGAACCAAAAATTCAAACTCCCCAGGGTGCGAAAATAATATTTAAATATAACTATTACATTTAAACTTGGGCTCCATTACTGAAGCGGGTCTTCAAGCTCCTTGTCCTTGATCTCTAATTTTTCAAAATTAATTCTAACTATTCCTATTACAAAAAACTTTAAAATAAATAGAAACCTTGATCGTGATCAGAGGAAAATACATAGGAGGAGATAGAATTTACATTAAGAAAAAAATTAGAGAAGGCGAGTCTGTGAGACCCCATTTAATAAAACCCGTACATTCGTGCATCCACTAAAATAAAATCCAATCATATTGGTTGATAGTCCATAATCAATCCCATTTATTATCATACACATCATCATATGCATCGATAAATAACATTCATCTTATGAATAATAAACATTTAATATATATATTGATATCATTTAATGGGCAAATTTAGTTAGTATAAAATCTATTTTTGAATCAAAATAAACTCCTTTATTTTAATCCAAATTTAAATCAAAATAAAACTATTTTATTTTAATTTATCCAATTTTGAATAAAATAAACTATTTTATTTTAATCAAAATCTTTAATCAAAATAAACTCCTTTATTTTAATTAATTATGGAATCGATTCCATATAATAAAAAAATCTTTAATTAAAATAAACTCTTTTTATTTTTTATTTTAAATAATATGAATCGATTCCATGTAAAAAAAAAATTTTTATAAAAGGAAACACGGATTATTCTTTCTTATTCAAAAATAAACTCCTTTATTTTTTGAATAATATGAAATCTTATTTCATATTTAAATAAACTCCTTTATTTAAGGAAACATGGATTCTCTTTCTATTCACAAATAAACTCTTTTATTTTGAATAATATGAAATCTTATTTCATATCTAAATAAACTCCTTTATTTAAGGAAATTATGGATTCTCTTTCTTTCACAAATAAACTCTTTTATTTTGAATAATATGAAATCTTATTTCATATCTAAATAAACTCCTTTATTTAAGAAGATATCAAAAATTCAAATAAAACTCCTTTATTTAAGAAAAATAAAATCCAATTTCAACTCCAATTAGTTATCATGGAATCCAATTCCAACTCTAATTAGTTAGCATGAAATTCTAATTTTAAAATTAAAATAAATCTTTTATTTTAATATTAAAATAAACCTTTTATTTTAAAATTAAAAAAAAAACTTTTTTATTTTAATTATAAAATTATTAAAATTATATAAAACTATATAATATATAAACCTATATAAAATAAATATATATATATATATATATATATATATATATATATATATATATATATATATATATATATATATATATATATATATATATATATATATATATATATATATATATATATATATATATATATTATATATATATATATATATATATATATATATATATATATATATATTATATATATATATATATTATATATTATATATATATATATATATATATTATTATTTTATGTTAATATATTTATATATATATTTATATATTTTTTTTAAATATAATTTATTTTTATTTTTTTTTTTATATTTTCATTTAAAAATATGCTTTTAATTAATTATATGCATTTTATATATATAATCATAAATATAAATTATTTTTTTTTTTTTTTTTTTATTAAAAAAAAAAAAAAAAAAAAAAATTTTTTTTTTTTTTTTTTTTTTTTTTTTTTTTTTTTTTTTTTTTTTTTTTTTTTTTTTTTTTATCTGATAAAAATTATGCCCAATTAAATTATTCTAAACACATATCAATATACATATCAAATTAAAACAATTAATAATTAGCATAAAGGTTTGGCTCACGATGCCCTTTATTAGGTTTGTAATATTCATATGCCTTGATCAAATTGCATAAAAAAAAAGCGAGCGTGTAAAATCGAGTTTTTAAAAAATTTACAAACCATATACGGATCACCCTTTATGCACAATTATTAATTAAGCGAAAAAATAAAGAATAAAATCATACCCTTGAAGATCGAGCTTCCTCGGTGCAAGTTCACCTCCAAATCCTTTTCGCGTTCGACTTGAATCCACAGGGTTTGGTTCCTTCCTTTGATCGGCGTTAGCCACCCAAATGTTTGGCCTCTGGGGTGATCCACGAGGAAGAATAAAAATTCAAGAAGAAGATGGGGTGTTTGGCTAAACCTAGTTTTCTATCTCTATAGAAAAGGTACTCTCCAACAATTGGAATTATTATTATGTTGTTGAAAATCAAAAATCAACCCATACCACCCATATAATAAGACTCCTCTTATTTATAGATGTGGGCAACCCACCTTAACAATTAAGGAATTGGGTTTTATTTAATTAATTAAATTCTTTTAATTAATTAAGCTCCCTAATCTTATTAGGGATAATTAATTAAACTCCTTTAACTAATTTTCCTTCTAATCCAATTAGGAATAAATGAGAGTACTTATATTAAATTAATTCCTAAACTCTTTTAGAAATTAAAATAATAATAATTGTAATAATATTAATAAGACTCCTCTTATTAATTTATATTTAATATTTCTAAAATATTAAATAATAAATATTAAGCTATTTAATTTATTACTATCACCATAGATTAAATTAAATATATATAACTATATTATTACGATTATGCCATTAACTTCTTAAATAATTATTCTTCCTTTTATGGTGTGACCCTTTAGGTTCTCCATATTAAGCGGTTGTGAATAAATCAATTAGAACAATTCTAATCTTATTTAAATAAATAAATTAAACAATTAATTTATTTAAATAAATAATATTTATTCTCTGATAGGGATAAGCCTCCTAGCGATCATCGACTTTTTCGGATAATATAGATTTCAACATTAATCATTAAAGAACCTTTGAGTAAATAGTTCTGTACTGATTCAATCCTTCCTTCCCATCTGATGTCCCGATTAAATATAAGGCATGGAATTCTTTGTCGAGTCTTATTTTATTTAATTATATGTATTTCGATCCTTAAATGCCTGACTCAAATAATGCAAATTAGAAACTCCTTTCTAATTTCATTACGCCTTAACCAGGACTCTTTTTGGTTGTCATTTATCGAATCACATAGGACATTTCTCTTCTTTTATTAAAGTGGTAGATTCTTTATTGATCATACATTATCTCCATATACACTTATTATACCCAAGCATACCCTTTGATATACCTAAGGGTCTTAAGGAATAAGTCAAAGTATAACTCATCATACACAAATCTTATGATGATCTCAAGTCAAGGATTACTTGTCTTACTATCACTCTGAGAATTCCTATTGACGAGAAAAATAAAACTCCATTAGGTATTCCTTAGCGAGCCACGTTCGATGAACTTATTCTCTAATAAGCACCTACATACTTGCTTTAGTGTCTCCACACAAATGATCGTGAGATCAATCATCCTCATCGATGAGCAACAGCGTATGTACCAATCTATCAGGATTCACTAATCCCCGATTTAGTAATCGATGATTGGGAACTATTTTAGTTTTAAGCTTTCTAAAATTTAGATCTCATTAGAATGATCATCATCATTATTCTAAAAGCATTGCTTAAAACTATGGGTTTATCACATATTATAAAAAAGACATCATGTAGATAATTAAAAGCCTTAATAAATTAATACTTTTTATTAATAAATGAATAAGATTATTACAAAGTATATGCTTTATCATCAAACATGATTGGCCCTAATTGCGGCAGATGAGAAGAAATTCTTATTGGAAAGCCCCTCTTTCTGAGGAACTGCACGGTTGTCGATATTGTGATTACGTAATATTATTTGTGAATAATTAATTATTGATTCATATGATGAGAAAAATATTGATTTTATGTGGATATAGATGGAGAAAATTTTTAAGTGACAATTGTTGAAAATTGAAATTTTATCTTTTTACGATAAAATAATTCATTTAAATATATTATTATATTTTAATAATATAATAATGGTGATATTTTACAATGAATGTGGGATATATGAGTATCTGAGGAGGAAGAGTATTTTTATTGCAATAAATGTTTAAAACATGTTAAACATGTCGGTGGACCCCATTTATTGGTTGAAATTTGATTATAGCACAATAAAATCGCTTTTGTTTTGTGGATTTGGTCAATTTCTATTTGGAATTTGGAAAAACTTTCTTACGCAAAGTTGTAGAAATTGAATTTCCTATAAAAACTCATGATGATTCGAATTTTCTGATGAAAGGGCTATTAATTATGAATTATTGAAGTTACGAAGTTCAAAATAATTAATTTTTGGAAGTTTTAATTGTTTTATTTAAGAAAAACGTTTTTGCAATCCCACATGTGATACAAATGTGCTGAATTCAGTTGGTCTAAGGTGGGCTTGAATTTGTTTAATTATATTATTATTTTATTAAATTTTACTAACTTTGGTGTTAGCGTTTTCTATAAATAGGGTCTTGGGTTAGAATTAAAAATCACACGAAAGCTGAAGTTTTCTCTCTATATATTATCGGCGTATTCTTGTGAGTATTTTGAGTATACTTTGAGTATTGCTATACGGTGCAAAGTTCAAGTCATAGCTTTATATCAGGTGTTTAACTAAATCTTGTCTTTTTCGAGGTAAGGGATATTATTTTTTTCGTAATGATATTATTTCTTCAATATCATTATCTTTGAAATATTGATTCAAAAGTTTTTATCAAATTTGGAACTTTTTCATGTGTTACTATTTATGGGTTACTATTCATGAGTTCTATTCATGAGTTACTATTCACGAGTTCTTATTCACGATTCTTATTAAGCTTATTAAGCAGAAGCGTGAAGATGTTTTTGTGGAATTTCTATCTTTTGGTGTCGATTCTTATTCACGTATCGGCACTATTCACGATTCACGTATCTGAAAAAAAAAAAAAATTTCTTCTTTTAAATCCAAAATATATATTACGGATACTAACTTTGATTGTATCCATGTTTTGATCATTCTTGAATTTTACACCACTATGATTATTTTTGAGGTATTTTTGGGCGTGGATAAAACAAAGTCTGAATCCTTAATCCTTAATCCTTGTCATTTTGTTTCCTTTGGATTCGTTTCTTTAAAAAAATATTTTCATCATCCTCGGTCTTAAATGATGATATTATGGAATATCTTTGGCACATAGTGCAAAGATGAATGATTTCTGAAGAATATCTTTGGCCCGTAGTGCAAAGATGAACATGTGTTTAAATGAACATGACCAATGATGAATATCTTTGGCACATAGTGCAAAGATGAATATTTAATTCGAGATGTATATTGATTAATGTTACGAGGATAAAAGATGAGCGATGAACTTTTAAATTCATACATAGAAGATAGTAGTTTGCATTCTCTACTTAACTCTTCTAATGAATTATTATTTCATTGCGAATATTGATTTAAAATTTGTTGTCTATTGTATTCTATTAGATTTTTCCTGTTGAAGACTAACGATAATTTGTTGTATATTATCTTAGTCATAATATTCTTTCTTGAGCTAGTTGAGCTCACCCTTTTCCTTTTGTTCCATTTTTCTTCTCGGGAGGCGAGAATATAGCGAAAGTGCAGTCGGGTATGGAATGAAGGTTTTAGAAAGTTGTTTAGTAGTCCTCACCATTTTTGTAAAATAATGTATCGATAAATGTGATGAGGATTTATTTGAGTATAGATATTATCTAGAAGATAATATTTGTATTCAAACTCACGGTTTTCTTGTTGTAATAATAAAGTTGTAGTTGTTTACATACCATGTATTGACAACTCGGAATGGGTGATGTATACTATTTTTTGGGGGCGTCATGAAGTGCCTTCTTACGTAATAATCAATAATTCAAAATATCTTAATATCTGTCTGGTGCCTTCGTGTGCAACAACGCATATTACTTTATTTTATCAACCGGGTATTTCAACAGTGTTAACGGTAACGATTACGTCGTTATTTATAAAAACTTAATTTTGTCATTTTCTTCATCCGACAGTTATTCTGTTAAGGGTCCCACAAATGGCTGCGCCGTTGTACGAATATTCCCCGACAGAAAAAATATTCCACGACTAAACGAATATTCCCCGACAACAATGAATATTTTATAACCACTTGTGTATTTTGAAAAAAAATTCATATATCACCCTTAACTTTATCTTTTATCAATTTAACCATTTACTGAATAGTAATTATAAGAAAAATTGAATACTTTTATTTCATAAAATTCGGGGTCTTACAAATATTCTACTAATTTCATGGAGTATAGAAGTCAAAACTTTAACCAACTAAGTATAATAAAGAATGGAATAACAAAAGAAATCACCACGCATGCGGTGCTTGGCATAGGCGAGGTTATTCTACAGAATACTAAATAACGGAACCGGTCGGTAAATTACATGCCCGCGGGATGTTCCAACGAGAATAATAAAGAATGGAATAACAATGAAATCACCATGTATGCGATGCCATGTATAGGCGAGTTATTCAAATGAGAATACTAATAAGAATTTTAATTAGGTTCGGCGTAAAACGCGCGCGAGACGGGATATTTCAACAAAATAATAATAAATACGAGAACCGAGTCCCAAAAGTAAAATGCACGAGACAGGATATTCCAATGAGAATAATAAAAAGGCGGAATCGAATTCCGGCGTAAAAGCGCATGATGCAGAATATTCCAACGAGAATAGTAAAGAGCGGAATAATAGAAGAATGTCACCAAGTATAGGGTGAAATGCCAGTGTATCTGATACAAAGTTATTCCAATGAGAATAATAAAGAATAAAATAACGAAGTTCTCTTCATTCATACAAAAGAAATAATATCCCTTCACCGTAAAAAAAGCGAATATAAGAGTAGGGAAGTAGCGAATACTTTTTATAGTTTCTATAATTTTTCTCTTTGGAGTTTAAAGAATTAATGAAAATAATGAATGAATGAACTTCTATTTATAGAAGAATGGAAATGATACTATTTAGAATTTATTCACAGACGCACAGTGAAGAATCAGACGAATCACTCACGGACAAACTTTGTAAATTTCAGTCGTCCGTTTTAAAAATATAATATTATAATATTCAAATAAAACAAATAACTTTATATAAAATATAATATATTCTATTTTATATAAAAAAAATAAAACTTATTATATATAATTATATATATAATAATTGTAAGACCCCAGATTTTATGAAATAAAAGTATTCAATTTTTCTTATAATTATTATTTAGTAAATGGTTAAATTGATAAAAGTTTAAAGTTATGGGTGAAATATGCAAATTTTACAAAATATTCAAGTGGCTATAAAATATTCATTGTTGTCGGAGAATATTCGTTTGGTCGTGGAATATTCTTTCTGTCGGGGAATATTCTTACGACGGCCCAACCATTTGTGGGCCCATAATGAGAATAAGCTTGTCGGATGAAGAAAATGACAAAGGGAGTTTTTATAAATAACGGTAAATAATTATTCTGGTCTAACATTGTTGGAATACCCGGTGGGTAAAGTAAAGTAATCGCACGTTGTTGCATGCGAAGCATTACGGTATTACCGCAATATTTTTGAATTATTGACTCTTTACGTAAAGGCCTTTACTCGATAATTATTACTGATGATTACTATTCAATATTTTATTTTATTGATTCAATAATTGTTGCATTGATATTTTATATTACTGTTGTTTCAATAAATTGTCATTACACGATATTTTCCATTATCGAACAATAATTCATATTATCTGAATAATATTATTGGATAACATTATTGGCGATGTCTAGAAAGTTACGCTTCAAAGAGATTTGGTCACTAATTGCGGCGCCCGATAAGGAGAGATCCTTATTGGAAAGCACCATTGTGACGCCCCAAAATAGGTCCATTCCATCCAACCCATTCGAGTTACGCCAAATACATGGTATGAAATAACTACAACTTTATTAATACATTTGTCGCGTGCAAAATACGACAACACATAAACTGTGAGTTTAAATACAAATATTGTCTTCAGACAATATCCACACTCAAATAAATCCTCATTATTGATACGATATTTTACGTAATAGTGAGGACTACTAAAAAGCGACTATCTAGAACCATCACTCCACACCCCGACTAGTTCTGCTATAATCTCGCCTACGAGAAGAAAATGGAACAAAAGGAAAGGGTGAGCTCAACTAGCCCAATAAAGAATGTTATGACTAAGATAATATAGAACAAATTATCGTTAGTCTTCAACGAGGAAAAATCGATAGAATCAATGACAACAAAGTTTTGAGATCAATATTCGTGGCGAAATAATAATTCATAGAAGAGAGTTACGTAGAGAATGAAAACTACTATAATCTATGAATTTAACGATCCATCATCAATATTTTATCCTGTAACATCAATCGATATTCATCTCAAATCAAATATTCATCTTTGCACTACTGGGCCAAAGATATTCATCGATCGGTCGTATTCTTCTCAACACTGTTCATCTTTGCACTAAAGGCCAAAGATATTCATCAGTCGGTCATGTTCATCTCAACACTTGTTCATCTTTGCACTACATGCCAAAGATATTCATAAGAAAATCAACCTTCTTTGCACTACAGGCCAAAGATATTCAGTAACATCATCATTTAGGACTGAGGATGATGAAAAATATTTTAAAGAAAACGAATTCAGTGAAACAAAAGAACAAGTATTATGGATTCGTACTTTAAACAATCCGAGTTCAAAAATACTTCATAAATAATCATACTGAAGTAAAATTCAAGAATGATCAAAACATGGATACAATCAAAGCTAGTATCCGAATAGATATTTTGACAAAAAAGAAGAAATTTTATTTTTCGATTGAATAATCACAGTATTAAATGAATAATTAATATTATCGTGAATAAGTAACTCAGGCACCAAAAGATAGAAATTTCACAAAAACATCATCACGCTTATGAATAGTACTAAATGAATAGTAACTCGTGAATAGTAACTCATGAATAGTAACTCCGATATGAAAAAGTTCCAAATTTGATAAAAATTTACACCAATATTTTGGCATAATGATATTGAAGAAATAATATCATTTACGAAGAAAATAACATCCACTTACACAGAAAGACAATGATTTCTCGTTGAAACAGGATATAAGCTATGACTTGAACTTGCAAGTATATCAACACTCAAAGTATACTCACAAGAATACGCTCAAAATATCGAGAGAGAAATAAAGAAAACTTCATTTACGGTGTGATTTTTAATTCTAACCTAAGCTCCCTATTTATAGGAAAATGCTTAGAACACCAAAGTAGAAAATTGAATATAATAATATTATTTATAAACAAAATTCCTTAGCCCACCTTTGAAATCTGATTTCAGCCATAGCACATGTTAAATGAGGTTCACAAACTCACCAAAAACGTTTTTCTCAAAATAATTAATTAAAACTCCCAAAAATCAATTATTTTGGAACTCTGAAACTTCAATAATTCATCATAAATAGCCCTTTTATCAGAAAATTTGAATCTCGCGAGTTTTTATAGGAAATTCATATCTCTACAACTTTGCAGAAGAAAGTTTTCCCAAATTCCAAACAGAAATTGACCGAAATTCACAAACGGTCAATTTTACAGTCTATAATCAATTTTCGGTCAAGAAATGGGTCCACCAACACACAAAACATGTGTTAAACATTTAATCCAACAAAAATACTCTTCCTCATTTATTCATATATTCCACATTCATTGTAAAAATATCACCACTAATATATTATTAAAATAATATATTTAAATGAATTATTTTATCAGAAAAAGAATATTAATTTTCAACAATTGTCATTTTAAAAATTTCTCCATCTATATCCACATAAAATCAATATTTTCCTCATCATATAAATCAATAATTAATTATTCACAAATAATATTACAGAATCACAATCTCTTGCAACCGGTAGTTCCCGAAGAAAGAGGGGCTTTCGATAAGAATTTCTCCTTCTTGGCGCGCAATTAGGTGACCAAACCTCCCTTGATGAACTTTCTAGACATTGCCAATAATGTTATCTAATAATATTATTCGGATAATATGAATTATTGCATCGATAATGGAAAATCTTGTGTAATGACAATTTATTGAAACAACGATAATATAAAATATCAACGCAGCAATTATTAAATCAATAAAATAAAATCTTTGAGCGATAATTATCTTTAATAATTATGTAAGAATCAATAATTGGTGCGATCTGAGTATCTTAATGTGTTTTAACCAATTTAGTATTTTAACGATTATTAACTGCAAACAACTACGCCAGTTATTTTAAAACCACTTATATTTGTCGTTTTTCTTCATCCAATCGCTTTCCCATTATGGGGTCCACACAAGGTCGCTTGTGGTCGAATCGAATATTCTCCGATCTGAATATTCCATGACCAAACGAATATTCCCGACAACAATGAATATTTTATCACCACTTGCTTATTTAAAATATTTACGCATTTTACCCATAACTAACCACATTAATCAAATCCACCCTTACTATTTCAAAATAATAAATAAAGAAAATTTCTTTTTATTTAAAAAATTTTGGGGTCTTACAACCATCTTTCTAGAACAGCACAGTTGCCGATCTTGTGATTCTGTAATATTATTTGTGAATAATTAATTATTGATTTATATGATGAGAAAAATATTGATTTTATGTGGATATAGATGGAGAAATTTTTTAAAATGATAATTGTTGAAAATTAATATTTTATCTTTTTCTGATAAAATAATTCATTTAAATATATTATTTTAATAATATATTAACGGTGATATTTTTATAATGAATGTGGGATATATGAGTATATGAGGAGGAAGAGTAATTTTGTGGCATTAAATGTTTAACACATATTTTGTGTGTTGGTGGACACAATTATTAATAGAAATTTGATTATAGCACAATAAAATCGTCATTTATGGATTTGGTCAATTTACATTTGGAATTTGGAAAAACTTTCTTACTGCAAAGTTGTAGAGAATTGAATTTCCTATAAAAATTTAAGAGATTCGAATTTTCTGATAAAAGGGATATTTATTATGAATTATTGAAGTTTTGAAGCTCCGAAATAATTGATTTTTAGAAGTTTAAAATATTTAAAATAGGAAAAATGTTTTTGGAATGTTTAGGTGGCCTCATTTAACATGTGCAGGAGCTGAATTTAGTTGGCAAGTGTGCGTATGAGGTTTTGGAAAATATATATTAATATTATATTAAATTTTCTAATTTGGTGTTCTAAGCATTTTCCTATAAATAGGGTGCTTAGGTTAGAATTGAAAATCACACCAGAAACTGAAGTTTTCTCTCTCTATAATATTGAGCGTATCTTGTAAGTATTTTGATATCTTGAGTGTTGCTATACGGTTCAAGTTCGTTCAGCGTTATATCCGACATTCCAGTGCTGCTCTTTTGAGGTAAGGGATAGTAAGGGATTTTAAGGGTTATTATGTTTTTCAGTTTCAAATTTTTTTTGAACCTTCAAAAATTCTAGAAAAATTTGAAAAGATAATTTGATGGGTTTTGTTGATTGTGTCCCAAAATGGCGACTTTTGGATGTATAGATTGAGAGTTATGAATTTTATGAGAAAAGACTATTTTAAAAGTAACCGCTTATAACTCCTTGTGGTTAACTCCAAAATTGATGAAATTTTTATTGGGAGTACATCTATATAATATCAATATACTCTGTAAATTTTGGAATTTTTGGATAAAAATATAATTTATGATAAATGTCTGAATATTCGGTGGTTTTGGCCATGTGAAAAATAGTAAATGAATTTTAAAAATTCCGAGAAAAATATATATTCAATATGGGACTATATTCTTCTAAATCACAGAAAATAAATATTTTTGGAACTGATTTGGTATTTTTCATGAAAATGTTTTAGTTATGAGTAAATGAATTAAATATGTTATGTGAAGTAAAAAAATTGGAAAATATGATTTTATGGCTTGAGAATCATATATGAGGTATATGCAGATTTTTAATGAGGGTTTTGGTTATTGGTGATGAAATCTTATGAGTTTGGCATTTTATGATGATTAAATGCATTAATTAGTAAAGTGTAAACAATTTAATTAAATTGTTTATAAGTTTTAGAAATTATTAAATATTGTTGTAATATTAAGAATATTAAGATTTTGATATTATTAAGTGATTTTATAACATTTGGATTAAGGTATTATAAATATTGATATGGATTTTATTGTGAAAGTATTTTTTTTTTTTTTTATCGAATTCTTATTCACGTATACTCGGACTTATTCACGAATACTTGACTTATTCACGAGAAAAATGAAATTTTCTTTTTATCCAAGATGTTTATTATGGTTATTATTGATTGAATCCATGTTTTGATAATTTTATTTTTATTATCATATATAACATTTTATAATCCCGTGAAGAAATTTCTCTTTGTCTTGAGTGTAAAGATGGGTAGATTATTGGTATGATTGTGACTATGAGTTCTCTTTGGCCAGTAGTGCAAAAGTTGAATTGTTGACTGGTATGATCATGACCATTAAATTTATAATTGAATATTTTTTGCTTAAGTCAAAGGTGAATTGATCAACATGGTTATAATTATTGTTATATAACCACGAAATGATTATGTATTTCTTTGATATATGAATATCTTTAGTACGTAGTCAAAGATGAATTATTGATGAATATCTTTGGCCGTAGTCTGAAAGATGACTTTATTCTTTGAATATCTTTGGCTCGTAGTGCAAAGATGACTTGTTGTTGAATATCTTTGGCATGTAGTGCAAAGATGAATTGTTGATGAATATCTTTGGTAGTGGTGCAAAGATGAATTTATTAGTAGGATTATGAGCGAGAACTGTGATTTGGTATAACCATGATCTTTGATGTTTCGAGTAAAGGCGGTGATGGAATTATCTTAAATCTGGATAAGAAGAGGAATTTAGAACTACAATTATGATTATAAGTTATACATGTGATAGTGGAAAGGCTGTTGATTGATGTTACTGAGGATAAAACATTGTTGGTGGACTTTTAACGTGGAGAAGACAATAGACTTTATAAATATTTGACTCTTTTAATGGATTGCTTCGTTCAAATTGCAACTATGGTTGAAAAGTTTTTTCATCTACCATATGTTCTAAATCTACGATTTATTCTTGATGAAGACTATTGATAATTTATTTTCTTTAGTCATAATATTCTTTCTTGAGCTAGTTGTGCTCACCCTTTTATTTCACAATTCCTTTCGGGTAATAAAAGTGTAAATTTGGGTCGGCGAGGGGATAGCGAGGGAATAGAATGGTGGTCTATAGATGTTGATGGTGAGGCGAACCCAACTTTGAAAGGGTGTTTTGTAACTATCATACAAGATGTCTAATGACATACAAACTCGTGTTATCATAAAAAAAGTGTGAGACCCCAGATTTTATCAATAAAGATTTAAATTTTGTCGAAATAATTTTTTTTTAATATTATGGTGTGAATTTAAGATAATATTATAGTTGTGGGTAGTATTTATAAATTTTGCAAAGTATATGAAGTTGTTATAAAATATTCATTTGGTGGGGAATATTCTTTTTTGTTAGGAAATATTAAATAACAATGGCTCGAATCATTGGTGGACCCCAGCGGAAGTATTGTAAATAGTTAAAAAGCGACAAAATTATCTTTCTATAAAAATAACTAGGAGAGAGGTGTTATCGTTAAAACCTGTTGAACTACCCGGTAGTAAAAAATACGATGTCTGGCGTAGTTGTATAAGTAGCACACGATATTGATTATTGATCTTTACGTGAGAAGTCACTCAAATATGCTTTCGATTATTACTACGATAATTCTTTGCGATCATATCTCTTATATTATTGATTCAATTATTGTCACGATATCATCAGTATAATATGTTATAGTATTAAATCAATAATTGAGACGACAAGTTATAAATGATTAATAATTGTTGAAAGATTAAATATGTGTTGATTAAAAATAAAATGATTTGTGGTAATATTTATACAATCCTTGATGTATATAAAGAGTCTCACATTATGAGACATTTGTGGTAAGTTTGATTATTTTATGGGGGCCCATATGTCATCATCAAAGAGTCTCTTCGTCGATAGTAATTACCTTCGTCGATAGTAATTACCTTTGTGAATAGTAATTATCTTCGTCGATAGTAATTACCTTCGTCGATAGTAATTACCTTTGTGAATAATAATTACCTTCGTCGATAGTAATTACCCTCTTGTGAATAGTAATTACCTTCGTCGATAGTAATTACCTTTACCAGACGTCCAAACCACTTGTCGTTTCACATTCTGATGTCCGAACCACTTGTCGTTTCACATTACTGAGCGTCGAACCACTTGTCGTTTCACATTCTGAGCGTCCGAACCATTTGTCGTTTCACATTACAAGCGTCCAAACCACTTTTTTCTTTTCACATCACCGATTAATCGAGCCACTTGCCTTTTCACATGGCGGTCTTTAGCTAGAAATCTTCTATAAATAGAGGCCTAGTGCTTCATTATTTTCACGAATTCAACTGAAACTCTAGAGAGAGAAACTATAGAGAGAAAGAAGAAAAGTATTCTCGCTACTTCACCTTGCCAATATTCAGTTCTTCTAAGGTAGGGAATATTATTTATTGTACCGTAAGGGTGTTATTCTTTCTTATTCATGAAGAGAAGCATTGTTATTCCATTGCTTTTTATTACATTGGAATAACTTTGTAAAAGTGGTATACCCTATACATAACTTTTGTATCGCGGCGTACCTATACTTGGTGAAATCCTTATATTATTCCATTCTTATTTATTACATTGGAATAACTTTGTATACGCGAAATCCCCTATACTTGGTGATCTCATTCATTATTCCATTCTTTATTATTACATTTGGAATATCACATGCATGTGTTTTACAGGACTGGTTCCATTGTTTATTATTCCGCATTTATTATTACATTGGAATATCACATGCATGTGTTTTACAGGACACAGTTCCATTGTTTATTATTCAAAGATTTATTATTACATTGGATCATCTGTGGGGTGTGAATTTCACACGACTGGTTCCGTTATTATTATTACTGAATAACTTTTGTCTACATCTGATCTGCGCATGCATGGTGATTTCTTTTGTTATTCCATTCTTTATTATACCCAGTTGGTTAAATCTTTGACTTACTATACTCCATGAAATTAGTGGAATATCCTTGATATTTAAAGGCTCATCCATATCTTTTCATGGAAATATTCTTCCGATCATTCTTGAATTTTACTCTACAAAATGGATCATTTTGACAATTTGGGCGTTAATAATTCACGGATAAAATAATTCTTGAACTTGTTTTATTGAATTATTATGTCATTGTCATCATCCTCATGTTATATTATGTTATCTTGACTTTACGTGTATATACATGAACTTAGTATGATTATGACCGTGGATCATTCGGTATAATCATGGCTTGTTATAAATGATGTGATAAAAGTCCTCGGTGGCTTTAATGCGATGATGGATAGTTTTGGTATGATTATGACCGGGGGTGATTCGGTATAGTCATGACCATTGATAATTTGATGAATATCCTTGGTCAGTAGTGCGAGGGTGATTCGATGATGTGGATTATTTATTAAAAGTCGAGTCTCACTATAACGATGATGAAAAACCTTTTAAAACCTAAAAGATAGTAGACTTTATTCTCTACTTGACTCTTTTAATGTATTGCTTATTCAACTGCAGCTTAAACTTGTTGTCTATTGTATTTTATCGGTTTAACATTTGTTGGCTAATGATAAATTATTCTCGCATTATCTTAGTCATAATATTTCTTCTTGGGCTAGTTGAGCTCACCTTTCTTTCACTTTGTTCTCTCTGTGAAATGAGAACATAGCCGAGACGAGTCGGGGAGCGGAGTAATGGTCGAGAGGATAGCATTAGTAGTCCTCACTATTCGTGAAATAGTGTGATAATAGTAGTAATGAGGACTCTGTTGAGTTTGTATAATATCTAGTAGACAATATTTGTATTTAAACTCACGGTTTATGTCGTATTGTACCACAGCTTATATTAGTAAGTTGTATTTGAATTTATGTACCATGTAAGTGGCGACCCAAGATGGGTGACGATATACCTAATTTTGAGGCGTCGCAACAAGGTTATGCACATCCACTTCTTTGAGTATATTTACAAGCACTACCTATATAATCTTGGTGTTTGTTTGGAGTATAATACCCAATTAGAGATAGTGGAGATAATGATATGTCGAAGAAGACTCACCATTGGGAAGAATATGATAGTAATCTTCTCGTTTTTCTTTGGGGTCTATTAGATTGACCAAGGATAATTACGTGGCCATATGATATCTACCATAACCTAAAAGCATGGCCTCCATGTATGCGAAGGTTTCATTGAGCACTTCCCAAAGATTCTAATTTCTAAAACAATTTTTGACTATACCTTTATGTAAGGTGTCATTGTGACGTCTTCTGAGTTGGTATATATTTGTATCCAAACTCACAAAGATGTGTTGTTGTATTTTTGCACGACAATTGTTGTAATAAAGTTGTAGTTGTTTTCCGTACCATATATTTGGCGACTCAGAATGGGTTGAATGGAATGAACCTATTTTGGGGTCGTTACAATAATACTAATACATTTATCCATCTATATAAGTCATAACACCGGTCCGATTTTTCAAGCTCCAGAATGGACTTTATTAGAAATTTAAGATGACTAATTGGCTATTTATCCCACCACACTTGTATTAATTTAAAGTGGAATGCACATGTCATTTACTATTTTTGTATGATATATGAACTGACAAAGTCACCATACAAATGGATACATTAATAATATTATTATTATTATACTATAACCTTCCTGCCAGGCAAACTTTCCCCCCCCCCCCATTTCCCTCCCGTGATTACCTTTTAACATATATATATATAATACTTATATATATATATATATATATACAAAATTAAGATAACTTCTACCGATAGTTTTGAAAAATGGGTAAATGGGGGGTCCATAAATTCAACAAATACTGTAGCAATAATTGAACAAAATTGAGTGACTTCTCACGTAAGCATCGATAATTAAATGCAGGTGTCTTCTTATCGCAACCACGCCAGATTATTGTACTTTTAACACCGGGTGTTTCAACGCTTAACAGTAAAACTTCCGCCGTTATTTTCATAAAGTATTTTTGTCGTTTTCTCAATCCGACAATAATTCCATTATAAGGGTCCACCAATGATTGTGTTAGTTATGAATATTCCTGTTAAAAACGAATATTCCCAGACCAATCGAATATTATATAACAACTTAGCGTACTTTGCAAAATTTTTGCACTTTCTTCCTTATAATCGACTCTGGATCTCAGAAACTTGATCGAAACTTTAATTTTATCAATTAAAGTCGGTTCTACTCATATATTTTCCATCATCACGTGGGTCCTAGAGTCTTTAAGTCTATCTCCATCATTTGCAAGTCACACAAAATGGGCTTTTGTTGTAAGACCCCAACTTATTATAAATAAAATCAATTTCCTCTAATTATATTTGTGAATAATAAGGTATTAATTTGATATAATTCTCACGGTTATGGGTGAAATGTGCAAATTTTACAAAATATCGCAAGTGGTTATAAAATAATCATTGTTGTTGTGGGGAATATTAGTTTGGTCGTGGAATATTCTTGTTGTTTAGGGAATATTAAATGCACGTGACGTAGTCATTTGTGGGCCCCGTAATAGAATAAGCTTTGTCGGATGAAAAAAATGACAAGTTTAAGTTTTTATAAATAACGGCGTAGTTATTCACTGAATTAACAACTTTGTTGGAATACCGGTGGTTAAAATACAAAGATGTCTGGCGTGGATGCACAATTATTGATGAATTATTCATCCTTACGTGAAGGCACAACTCAATAATTATTCACGATGAATTCTTTATTCAATATTTTATTTTATTGATTCAATAATTCTTTGCGTTGATATTTTATATTATTGTTGTTATAATAATTGTCATCGCACAATATTTCCCATTATCGGATCAATAATTCATATTATTTGAATAATATTATTAGATAGCATTATTGGCAATGTCTAGAAAGTTACATCGAGGAGAGGTTTGGTCACCTAATTGCGCTGTAATAAGGAGAAATTCTTATTGGAAAGCCCTCTTTCTTCGGGAACAATTTGGTTGTCATAAATGTGATTACTGTAATATTATTTGTGAATAATTAATTATTGATTCATATGATAAGAAATATTTATTTTATGTGGATATAAATGTTGGATATATTTATTATGGTTAAAAATGAAGGAGTTAATGTTGAGGTGTTTTATCATTATTTTTGTCGGAATGAAGGTATTAAAAATTAAACCAAAGTTTTTTGATATATTGTGTGAGTTATAATTTTTAATCCTATTGGTTGGATCGTTGTAATTTTTGGATATGTTATACATATATAAGTTGAGTATATGTCCACAAATTTTGACTCGTTAAAAATAAACGTATGATTTGTTATGAATTTTAAGAGGTGACTGATTCAGAAATTAGGTTTATAACTGATTTTGGTGGAAAATTCTAGAATTGAGTGGGCCCCACTTGTGGTTGGTGAAGAAATATGCTGAATTTATTTTAAATGTGGTGGGTGAGAATAGTAGCATGTAAAGCCATCAGGTTGTAGGTCAAGTCTGCTAACATTTTCCTATAAATAGAGGGCTAAGTTAAAATTGAAAATCACACCAGAAACAAGTTTTCTAGCTTTCTCTCTCTAGATTATTGAGTGTATTTTGTGAGTATTTAGATACTTTGTGAGTTTCTATTCATCGGTGCAAGTTTCCTTGACCTTATATCTGATATTCCGATCGGAAATCTTGATATTTTGAGGTAAGGGATGTTATTTTCTTCATATATAATATTATTTCTTCAATATCATTATCGCCAAATATTGATCCGAATTTTATCAAATTTGGAACTTTTTGTGTCGGGTTACTATTCACGATATCTGACCTTTATTCACGAATATGGCACTATTCACCGAAAATGAAATTTTCTTCTTTTTGTCCAAGATGTCTATTATGGTTACTATCTTTGATTGTATCCATGTTTTGATCTTTATTTTTGAATTCTGCTTCAAAATTGGTATTTATGAAGTATTATTGATCTTGGATAAACTGTTATACGAATCCCTACTATTTGTCCTTCCGTTTCACTTGATTCGTTTTCGAGTCCACTGAGTTAGTGGAGTAGCGATTCGATAAAACCCTTCTACGAATCTCCGATAATAACCAGCTAAGCCGAGAATCACTGATTTAGGTTGCTCCCAACTTTGAATAGCTTCAATCTTTGCTGGGTCAACAGATATTCCATGACTTGATACCACGTGCCCAAGGAATGCTACTTCCTCAAGCCAGAACTCGCATTTCTTCAACTTGGCATAAAGCTTATATTCACGAAGCTTTTGGAGTATCTGCCTCAAGTGTTGCTCATGATCTTCACGGCTTTTGGAATAAATAAGGATGTCATCAATAAAGACGACCACAAAGTGATCCAAATATTCCTTTAATACTTGGTTCATCATATCCATGAAGGCGGCGGGAGCATTAGTCGAATCGAAAGGACATGACTAGAAATCATAATGCCCGTCTGGGAGTTCTGAAAGTCGTCTTTGGAATGTCATTGGTTCTAATCTTCAATTGGTGATATCCGGAACGAAGATCAATCTTTGAAAAGAATTTGGCTCCTTGCAACTGGTCAAACAGGACATCAATACGTGGCAATGGGTATCTATTTTTGATGGTGACATGATTCAACTCCCGATAATCAATACAAAGTCGCATACTCCCATCTTTCTTTTTCACGAATAGAACAGGAGCACCCCAAGGAGAAGTACTAGGACGAATAAAGCCAATGTCTAACAATTCCTGCAGTTGAGTCTTTAACTCCTGAAGTTCAATAGGAGTCATTCGATATGGGGCTTTGGAAATGAGTTTTGTACTGGGTTCAAGGTCGATACAAAATTTAATTTCACGCCTCTGGGGTAGGCCAGGGAAGTTCTTCGAGGAATCGTCGGAAATTCATTAACAATAGAAATATTATTCAAAACTGACGTATTTTTGTTTAGATACGTGACATGGGCTAAGAAAGCTTGACATCCGTTTTTCAATAAATGAATAGCTTTATGGCTTGAGATGACAGTGATTGATTTTATTGGTTTGGTTGCTTGAATTCGCATAATAGGTTGATTAAGAATATGAAAGCTAATAATCTTACGAAAACAATCAATTTTTGCATTATGCGTAGTTAACCAATCAATCCCTAGAATCACATCAAATGCAAGTATTTTCAAAGAAATAAGATCGACAGGTAACGTGCAGGTACCGATTTGAATCAAACAAGACTTATGAACCGTGGATGTAATGAATGTTTCTCCCAACGGGGTTTCAACAGATAAATCAAAGTCTAATTTCTCCGGAGTCAAATTTAATCGTTGAGCGCAAGTAGGAGAAATAAAAGAGTGGGTAGAACCGGTATCAAATAAAGTATAAAATTCGCTAGAGTTTATGATTAGCTTACCCATGATGACCTCATTCGGGTTCCTTACTTTCTGGGAGGTCACGACAAATGCTCTCCCTTGTACCACCGGTTTTGACTTTTCTGGGACGGCCTTTGGTGCCTCAATCCTAGCTGAACTTGCCTTCGGTGAATGACAAAATTGGGCTAGGTGACCTTCTCTTCCACAATTATAACACGCTTTGGATGGCATCGCGCAATTTGAACTGATGTGTCCCTCTCCTCCTCATTTGAAGCATATGATAGGTGGTCTTTCTCCTTCCTTAACAACGGGTGCTGGTGCTGACGTCTTTCCATCATTATTAAATTTCCTCTTCTTGAAATGTCCATTCTTATTGTTTTGGCCCTGATTTCCACCGAAGTGGTTACCATTTCTAGCATGTTGATTCCCTCCACGCTTGTTGTCACCGCTTCGATGACTGCTCTCACTGGTATTATCATTTTGCCGTTTGCTCTCTCTTTTGGTTTGCGTTGACTCGTTATCGCGCTCCACCAATGAGCCTTATTTACAATATCTCGAATACAAACACGGTTTATGAAAATAAGATGTTGACGTATCTCGACTTCAAACCTCTTAAAAACATTAGCGCTTATTCTCTCTTCATTATCCACCAAGTGGGACGAACCGGATAACTCATAAATTTTGCCTCGTATTGCGACACTTATATTGTTTTGCTCCAATTTGATAAACTCCACCTCCTTCATGTGATGAATACTTTCGGGAAAGTATTTGTCGTTGAAACGACTCTTGGAACTTCTCCCAAGACATCTTCAATCTCAAGCAGGTTGAGTACGTTTCTGGAATTCCACCAATGTCTGCCTCTCAAAGCAACATAAAGGCAACAAAGGGAACCTTTTGCTCCTCGGAGCATCCCAAGACATCAAATATCTTGGTGATCTGCTTTATCCATGCTTCTGCCATAAGTGGTTTTGGCTCTCCCTTAAACTCCGGTGGTCCCAAATCTCCTTGAATCGTTTAGCGGTGATGGCCTTGAGAGTTTCTGTGTTTCCACCTATATTTTGGACAGAACCGCTCTCGCTTTCTTTATTGCATGAATTGCATAAAGCCTCTGAACAATCCATCATTCATCATTTGGTCAGTGTTGTTGTTTGCATGAGGATTATGCGCCTTCACGATGCACATTCTCCTGATTATTGATATGTGGAGACTCAACGGTCTCTTGTGCTCCATTACTATTCTCAACATTTTGGATGTCATTTTCGAGATCGCCACAAAACAAAGGTTAATTGACATGTAACATAATATCTCTAAACTCGACCAACCAATTTAAATACAAAATAAATTTAAGTAGGTCATACTAATGAAAGAATTCCCGTCTCTCCCCTCTAGTTCTAGTCTCACATCTTAGCCAGGATCATATCCTAAGCTTTGATACTGCTTGTGGCGCCCCCAAAAATTAGGTATACATCACCCATCTTGGGTCGCCAGATATATGGTATGTAATTCAAATACAACTTACTAATACAACTGTTGTCGTGTACAATACGACAAAACATAAACTGTGAGTTTGAATACAAATATTCTCTACTAGAGATTATACAAACTCAAAAGGAGTCCTCATTACAATTATTATCACACTATTTCACAAAATAGTGAGAACTACTAATGCTATCCTCTGGACCATCACTCGCTTCCCAGACTTTCGTCCCAAATATATTCTCATTTCACGAAGAAAACGGTGAAAAGAAAGGTGAGCTCAACTAGCCCAAGAAAAATATTATGACTAAGATAATGCGTAATAAATTATCATTAGTCTCTAACAATGTTAAACCGATAAAATATAATAGACATCAAGTTTAACTGCAGCGGAACAATCAATCCATTAAAAGAGTCAAGTAGAAAATAAAATATACTATCTTTTATGATTTAAAAGGTTTTTCATCATCATTATTGTCGCCGAGACTCGACAATAAATATTCCACATCATCGAATCACCCCTACTACTACGGACGAGGATATTCTTTAGTATCACGACCACAATTATCCATGCACTACGAGCCAAGAATATTTGTGTATTCATTAATGGTCATGATCATGCCAACAATCATCCCATCAATGCACTACGGGCCAATGAGGACTTTTACCACATCATTTGTAATATTACGGTCATGATTACACCGAATAATCCTCGGTCATAATCATACCAAGTCCATCTACGCACTACTGAAGCCCACAGATGACTTTCAACATAATATAAACATGAGGATGATGACAATGATATAAGAATTCAATAAAACAAGTTCAAGAATTAATTTGTCCAAGAACTACTAATGTCCAAATTGTCAACATGATCTTTGCTTTGTAGAGTAAAATTTAAGAATGATCGGAAGAATATTTCCATGAAAGATCTTTGATGAAGTGCAAATATCGAGGATATTCTACTAATTTCATGGAGTATAGAAGTCAAAACTTTAACCAACTTTGAGTATAATAAAGAATGGAATAACAAAAGAAATCACCACGTGCATGCGGTGCTTCAGCATGACAGAGTTATTCCAATGAATACTAAATAACGAAACCGGTCGGTAAAATTCGCACTTGCTTGAGATGTTCCAATAGAATAATAAAGAATGGAATAACAACAAAATCACCGTGCATGCGATTGCTTGGCATGTATGAGTTATTCAATGAGAATACTAATAAGAACGAAATCGGTCCCACAGTAAAGCGATGCGCGTAGTGATATTCCAACAATAATAATAATAAAGATTTTAACCGGTCCGGCAGAAAAGCGCATGACGAGGATATTCCAATGTAATAGTAAAGACGGAATAATAGAAGAATGTCACCAAGTATAGGGTAGATCAGCGTATCTGAGTTATTCCAAAGAGAATAATAAAGAATGAAATAACGTAAGTTCTCTTCATGAATACAAAAGAAATAATATCCCTTACTGTAAAAGAAACTGAATATAAGAGTAGGGAAGTAGCAAATTACTTTTCTATAGTTTCTCTATAATTTTTCTCTCTGGAGTTTCAGTGAATTCATAAGAAAATAATGAATGAATGAACTTCTATTTATAGAAGAATGGAAAGGATACTATTTAGAATTTATTCACAGACGCACAGTGAAGAATCAGACGAATCACTCACGGACAAACTTTGTAAATTTCAGTCGTCCGTTTTAAAAATATAATATTATAATATTCAAATAAAACAAATAACTTTATATAAAATATAATATATTCTATTTTATATAAAAAACGAAACTTATTATATATAATTATATATATAATAATACTAATACATCTATCCATCTATATAAGTCATAACACCGGTCCGATTTTTCAAGCTCCAGAATGGACTTTATTAGAAATTTAAGATGACTAATTGGCTATGTATCCCACCACACTTGTATTAATTTAAAGTGGAATGCACATGTCATTTACTATTCTTGTATGATATATGAACTGACAAAGTCACCATACAAATGCATACATTAATAATAATATTATTATTATACTATAACCTTCCTGCCAGGCAAACTTTCCCCCCCCCATTTCCCTCCCGTGATTACCTTTTAACATATATATATATATATATATATATACAAAATTAAGATAACTTCTACCGACAGTTTTGAAAAATGGGTAAATGGGGGTCCATAAATTCAACAAATCTTTAGCTTGATAATTGAACAAAATTGAGTGACTTCTCACGTAAGCATCAATAATTAATCTGCAGTGTACTACTTATGCCACCATAGCGTATTCTTGTACTTTTAACACCCGGGTGTTTCAACAATTAACGGTAAAACTTCCGCCGTTATTTTCATAAAGTATTTTTGTCGTTTTCTCTCCCACAATAATTCCGTTGTAGGGGTCCACCAATGATTGTGCCATTGTCTGCGAATATTCCTCGTTAAAACGAATATTCTCCGACCAATCGAATATTATATAACAACTTGCGTACTTTGCAAAATTTTTAAATATTACCCACAACTATAACATTATATCAATTTCACTCCATAATATTCAAAAATAATATTTATAGAAAATTCATCTTTATTCAAAAAGTTGGGGTTTTACACTTTTGGTTTCATTACATATTGTAGTATATTTGTGCATCTCTATATATATCCATATCGGGCAATTGACTCATACTGTTTTTTTCTTCAAGCATGTTTGCAAGGCGGATTAAGATTTTATATGAAGAGTTTCCTTTGACCTAGTATGTTTATTTGATTTTAGGTTTTGATTATTGTGTAAAATTTTGGAGTATTGTATTTAATTCGATATTTATGGATAATTAACCAACTATTAAATATTTTTCAAGTTATTAGTACTTTGTTTATTTATTTTAAATTTTTTTGTGATTTGTGCGTGATCTCCCTTTCATTTTTCAGGAAGGGTGTTACAATTTATTTATTTATTTTTATATATGCTAAGGTTGAACGCGTGTAGTGTACTGCATACAGGTAATACTGTAAATCGAACCAAACGGTTCAGGCTCGATTCGAGCTCGACTCGAAAAAATATGAGTGAGACTCTGATTCGTTAATTAATAATAAAATCTAAATTTAAGCACAAAAAAATAGTTTGAATAAAAATACGAGTAGAATCTGAGGAAGATTATATATATTCGACTCGTTTAATATTTAGACTACTCGAATTATCGATTGTAACTCGATACGTCCTTGCTGATACTTATTCGAGTAGATACTCGATATATTCTTTTATAATATGTACAAAATAAAATAAAATTAGGATAATTAGTTATTATTTTTTTATTGTGATTTTATGTTTGTGTGGTGTAATTGTAAATTTATTTTTTCATTCCTAAGTAAAATAATAAGTTTATTTTAAAATTATATGTATTACAAAGTTAGTCACTATGTGGATACTCGAATTTTAGCTTTAATTCGAAGCTCAAAAGTAATTTAAATATAATTCAATCTGAGTGGGATTGAATTCAATGACAAATATTTGAGCTGAGTAAATTTTTTCAAATTCAATCCGAATCGAATATGAATATAAATATAAATTTAATTTTTTGAATCGAATTCAAATAACTCTATATTTAGTTCAATTCGAGTCATTTATCCATTGCCACTGCAGGAAACTATCCTACTAAAACATCCTTGTGCATGTTATGATATGTATATTATCTCCGGAATTTTGGGCTCTGTTACGCAGACTGTAAATCTTGTATAATATGTACCGCCATTCAGTGGCGTGCTTACTGATAGTTGAAGTAGTATATATTTTCTTAGCCAAAAAATAAAAATAAAAACAGAGGAAAAATAAAAAAAATTGAGGAGCAGGTCGGTCAGTATATGGACATCATCAATATTTATCTCAAAGCAGCTGAATGAACAATGTATCATATAAGGGCCAAGTTCATGTACACTTATTATTAGGTTTGTAATATTCATGTGCGCAATCAAATTGCATAAAAGTGCGGAAGCGTGTAAAAATCAGAGTTTAAAAATTTTACAAACCATATACCCGGATAACCCTTTATGCACAATTATTAATTAAACGAAGAATAAGAAATTATGAAATCATACCAGTAGAAGCGAAACTTCCTCGTGCGAGTTCACTCTCTTCTCCATGATCTCCTTGAATCCACCGGGTTTGGTTCCTTCCTTTGATCAACGTTAGCCACCCATGTTTTTGGCCTCTAGGGTGATCCACCAGGAAAAAGAAAATTCGAGAAAGAAGGGTGGTTGGCTAAACCCTAGTTTTTCTATCTCTATAGAAATGGTGTCTTTCTCCCAACAATTGGAATTATTACGTATGTTGAAAATCAACAACCCATACCTATAATAAGACTCTCTTATTTATAAATGTGGGCAACCCATCTTAATAATTAAGGAATTGGGTTTTATTTAATTAATTAAATTCTTTTAATTAATTAAGCTCCCTAATCTTATTAGGGATAATTAATTAAACTTCTTTAACTAATTTTCCTTCCTAATCCAATTAGGAATAAATGAGAATATTTATATTAAATTAATTTCTAAACTCTTTTAGAAATTAAAATAATAATAATTGTAATAATATTAATAAGACTCCTCTTATTAATTTATATTTAATATTTCTAAAATATTAAATAATAAATATTAAGTTATTTAATTTATTCTATCACCATAGATTAAATTAAATATACATAACATATTATTACGATTATGCCATTAACTTCTTAAATAATTATTCTTCCTTTTATGGTGTGACCCTTTAGGTTCTCCATATTAAACCCATTGTGAATAAATCAATTAGAACAATTCTAATCTTATTTAAATAAATAAATTAAATAATTAATTTATTTAAATAATATTTATTCTGATATAGGGATAAGCCTCCCTAACGATCAACGACTTTCCAGATAATATAGATTTTAACATTAATCATAAAAGAACCTTTGAGTAAATAGTTACTGTATGCAATTCAATCCTTCCATCATACTGATGTCCCAATTAAATATAAGACATGGAATTACCATCAAGTCTTATTTTATTTAATTATATGTATTTCGATTCTTAAATGCCTGACTCCAAATAATGCAAATTAAAACTCCTTTCTAATTTCATTCTCGCCTTGAACAAGGACTCTTTGGGTTGTCATTTATCGAATCACATAGGACATTCTCTTCTTTTATTAGAAGTGGTAGATTCTTTATTGATAATACATTATCTCCACGTATGAACTTATTATACCCAAGCATACCCTTTGATATACCCTAAGGGTCTTAAGGAATAAATCAAAGTATAACTCATCATACACAAGAATCTTATGATGATCTCAAGTCCAAGGATTACTTGTCTTTACTATCACTACAGAAATTCTATTGACGAGTGAATAAAACTCCATTAGGTATTCCTTGGCGAGCCACGTTCGATGAACTTATTCTCTAATAAGCACTACATACTTGCTTTAGTGTCTCCACACAAATGATCGTGAGATCAATCATCCTCATCCAATGAAAAAACGGCGTATGTACCAATCTATCCTGGATTCACTAATCCCCAATTTAGTAATCCAATGATTGGGAACTATTTTAGTTTTAAGCTTTAAGAATTTAGATCTCATTAGAATGATCATCATCATTATTCTAAAAGCATTGCTTAAAACTATGGGTTTATCACATATTATAAAACAGCATTATGTAGATAATTAAAAGCCTTTAATAAATTAATACTTTTTATTAATAAATGAATAAGATTGTTACAAAGTATATGCTTTATCATCAAACATGATTGACTTGTGTGCATACTACTTTCACTTATTAACAAGCTGTGACAGTACTGCTTTTCCAATGGCGCCAATCCATGCATGTAACTTGAGTGATCATCGATCATCAATCAGGTTATCTTGTTATGCCTAACTCTATGATAGATGAACTTGGCTAAAAGAATCATCCACATTCATTCTAGCTAGTTCCAAACTAAAATCTTCAATTTTTTCGTGATGATTACCAGTCAAAGATGAGATAAAAGATAATTTGTATAATAGGCCGATCCAATAACTTAGCCCAATGCAATAAAGATGACCCATCTGACCGGAATAACCCAATAGAATAGTCAAATAAGCGGGTCCAACCATTCATTGACATAACAAATCAACCTAATCCGGGGATAAGCCCATTAGGTCTGGCCCAATAATGAAAAGTATCATGGCCCAACATTGGTACCCCAGTCTTTTATTAAACATTGGGCCATGATACTTTTCATTATTGGGCCGGACCTAATGGGCTCATCCCTGGGATTAGGTTGCATTTGTTATGTTGGATCGAATGGTTTGGACCCAGTTATTTGACTATTCTATTGGGTCATTCCGGTCAGATGGGTCATCTTTATTGCATTGGGCTAAGTCATTGGATCGGCCCATTATACAAATTGTCTTTTATCTCATCTTTGACCGGTAATCATCACAAAAGATAACAGTTGACTGTTATATGTCACCTTTCTGCATGGCATTAATGAGGATGAGATTCAGATGACCGGCGGTAGCAAACAGTGGCAGCAGATAGTGGATGAGCTGCACGCTTTCGACTGAGAGGACTAGCATGGGAGATGGCTGTGTCAGGCAGTAGTGGGTGGCACGGTAAACCGGATTTGGAGTACATATGGGAACGATCACACAAGGAATACATGTAACTAAACTAATCACTGATCAAAACTATTATTCTCTCTCAATACACTAGAGATATTATTTTCCTCCATTGTTAACCTTGTAATCGCCGATACTGACTCTCACGCCGGAGTTATTCCCCGACGGTCCAGCCGTCAAGCTTTTGGTGTTGACTTGTTGCACTGTGCAGGATATCGGACGCGTCTTATGTGATTAAGACGTGAGTAAAGATCTTGGCGTTAACAGGGGGTGAGCTCGGGTGAGTTGAATAAGGGGTGAGCTTAAGATCCGGACAGTATATAGTCTAGCTCTCTTCAGCGAACTAGGAGCGAACTAAAAGCGAACCGACTATAACGACGGTTTTTTTTGTTGTTATTGCATAAAAAATTGACTTTCTATGCTATAGCGACGAAAAAAAACCGTCGCTATGGTCGGTTCGTTCTTAATTCGCTCTTTTCAATTTGCTGGAGAAGTCGGCCCCTCTATGTAATTAACAAAATGAAGTGAATTTTTTGTCTCATAATTACTTGGGGCTTATTTTATTTACATTTCGGTTACTTACAACAGAAACTGAGAATAATTTAATATAATATAATCGTAGACCTATGAGTTTATTGATAAGGAGGTTATTAGTTTGAGTTTGAGTTTGACTTTAAATGTATGCTCATTTAATCTTTGATTATGACTACACCCTCAGTACGTTCCCAATATTATAATATTTAAAAAAAATCGTTCAAAGAAAGTGTATTTTTATTTTTAAATTATAAATAAAGAAACATTCCTAATTTGTTATTACTTTATTATTATTATTCATAACATAACAATATTATTAAATTCTTAATTATTAAGAGTATTTTTAAGTATTTTATTTATTGCAAAATTAGAGATACATTTATAAAAGAATTTTTAAGTATAATTTTATGTTATCAAATACTATTACTTTAATATTAATTAAGAATTCAATTATACTGATTTGATATTAAAAATAATAATAAAGAAATAAAATAAATAACAACAAATTAAAGCCAGTGATTTAACACAAAAATAAAAGGAAGAATTTAAATGAAAAGTAAGTTTTGATGGTTTGATTGATGGATGGAAATTAAAGCAGTACAAATACCGACAAACATGTGCATAGCGAGAGAGGGGAAGCGGCAGCACGACGCTGCATGGTGGAAGACCACGCGACCGCACACGTGTTCATATCGTCACCTTACACTTGTAATACGTGTTCATGCGACGCTGCAAGTAGTATTGTTTATCTAGCTAGCCGGTGGAAGTTGATATTTATTACCACCATTGCTGTCTCCAGGGTTGAAAAGTAATGCATCAACTCTGTTGTGTCCCGTATTTTCGGCACTATGTAGATAATAAAATTTATTTTAAAATTTTAGATGGTCCAAATAATTTATTATATATATATATATATATACGGTTCGGGATCAGTCATCTTATCTTATATTTCACGTCTTTCTCATCTCTCTTTAGGCGACAGCTTGATACAACCAATCAATCATCGCTATCTTTAATGACGCTATATGTTGTTTGTCGCTAAAAGTATAAGCGACGATTGTATAATAAACCGTAAATAACTAAAAGGGGTGGTGAAAGCAATGAAAGAGATAAGGGTATCTATTTCAGATCATCCTATATATATATATATATATATATATATATATATATATATATATATATTACGTTTGGATTGAAGGAATAGAATGGAAGGTGGAATGATTCATTTTATTTTAGTTAGAATGAGTTATTTCATACTCTCATTTCCAAGGAATAAAATTTATAAATTTGGGAGAAATAAAAATTGTTCAATCCATTCTAATCGTAACCACACAATTTTTTTTCTTCATTCCATATGAATGAGTCATTCCATAATTCCTTTCTCACTTTCATTACTTCAATCCAAACGTAGAGTAACGTTACGTTTAGATTGGAGTAATAAAAGTGGTAATGAAATGACTCATTCATATGAAATTAAAAAAATTATACTTTGTTGCATTTGGAATGAAAAAAATTAAGTTTGGGTCCTTCAGGGGGAGAGAACATATATGGAATATATAACTCTGAATTATTTTACTTTTCATTCCATTCCTTCCATCCAAACGTAGCATAAGAATTTTATTATAAACTTTTAAGGTGTATCTTTTTATACGCTTGATTACATTATTATAATTTTAAATTTGAGTGTATTACGTTATTTTATATTATTATGAGATGAAAAAAATAGCATAAAATTTTCTTTTTACTAGAAAATAATGAAGTGTATAAAGAGGGTGAGGTTAAAAAACGGAAGTGGTTAGCATAAAATTTATTTTTGAGTAAGTTGGTCAATTGATCAATAGAATATCGACATGGCGTGGCGAGGCTTTCTTTTGTGTGTCGATTTTTCTTGATCGATCGATGCAACTTACTCAAAAACAAAAAATTTTATACTAACCGAATCCTTAAAAAACATACAAGGACAAATTGAGGAGGGACAGTAGAAACGTTGCGCCGCGGACTGAACAACAGAATAATTAATTGAAAGGCAGGCGAAGTCCAAAATAGGAGTACGTACTAGTTACTACTCCCTATATGACAAATGAAGTGTTTTAATAAGATAAGAGTATTACAATAGCAGCAGCAGTAAGTGTAACAACCTTCACGGGTTCTCATGCCTATCCCAAATGCCTAAAGATTATCCTTTTAAAAACCATCCCATCCTATCCTCCCTGTTTCTCCACTTACCATATATTATTGTGGTCCCATGCATGAGATTTCACTCGTTAGTTAATACTTAATAGTTATTACCATCCCATCCTCCCTGTTTCTCCACTTACCATTATTGTGGTCCCATTTCACTTTTTTCTGCTTGCTGGTGTCTTAATTTCCCTCTTATTCCTGCAACAAATTTCATCCGTCTATTTAACAACGGTAAAATTTACTTCATGTTCGCAGTTTAATATTAAAAAATTTATAATTTAATTTGCAGACAAAAAAATTATTCAAAATATCTTTTTAAATTCAATTTTTAAGTTTTTTGAACAATATTAAATTACAAATATCAAAATTTTTTTTTAATTTTTCGGACTCATATAATATTTTTGAATTTTATTTTTTGAATTGTTTTTTTTGAAGTTCCATAATATTAAAATATAAATATTTATGCCATTTTTTTTAAAAATCTTTACAAGTTTTTAAATTATGGAGCTTTTCGAGTATTTTCCTCTCTTCCTTTATTATATTGACGGTATTAAATAATGGATGACAAATTCAATTTAATTTTTTTGCCTTGCATTTTCTTATATCTGGCGTCAAAGAGTTTAGATATCTGAGCTTGAGTACTCGATTAAGCGTAAGTTTGTTTATAGTAGTAGCATATATTAGTATTATTATAATCGTCAAATTTCTCTTCTTTTGATATTTACAGTATATACCCTGGACGTTTATGGGTCACATCAGCGACGATTCCCTATCATTGTAGGGCTAGGTTTTTACTTTTACCCTTTGGTCAGTCACATCATCGCTTGGCCTGCACAGTTTTTGGCTTTGCAGTTTAATGAACACTCTACCGGTCTTTCTTTTCATATTAAAATGATACTACTACTTTAAAGAAATGACCAAACTTTTTCTTTTTAAATGTAGTATTAACAAAGTAGTATAAAGAAAGGTGAACAATCAAACGGTGGATTTAGACTCATACGGCGGACCCCAAAAATATAAAATATAAAAAATAAAAAATAAAAAATAAAAAATAAAAAATAAAAAATAAAAATAATTGAATTTGACATGTGCTGTTTAAGTCCAAAATATTTTAAAAAAATGAATTTAGAGGGATATTTACATAATTAAACTAAAACTGCCAACCCTCCTATATTATTAAAAGAATTCTGATGAAAAGATACAAGTTGAAGATTGGAAATTGAACAGACGTGGAGTTGAGTATTTGGCAGAATTTGGTTGAAATCATATCATTCCACCTCCTGCATGTGCAGAGTAAGAAATTTATTACCAAGTAGATAGAAAAAAACCTTGAGCACTTTAGAGAAAGAAGGACGCAGCTAAAATCCAACTTGTTTTAGCCAGGTTACACAAATGCTGAAAATAATCTGTAAGCAATAGATGGATTGTTATTACATTTCATATTTGTTGTGAAATGTGAGTCAACAATATTCAAAAACATATTAACCGATAGACATAGTATTAATACATTGAGAATGACCAAGATTCTATTAATCCAGCAGACTACAGATCATATTACTACATATTTTTTTCTCCTTGCTCTCTAATAATAATATATCATTCTACAAAACGAACTACCCCTTGGGTCCTTGTGAATAACATCCTGACCAGACGTTCCCTCACGTTAACCTTACTGAGTATATAGGGTTTGGGTCCATATGCTCGAGAATGCTTTGCAATCCAGACCTGTAACTGGGATGTAGCAGCTGCACTCCCAGTTTTTTCTTCATACGAGTATTCAAGACTCGCTTTTCGCCTCTTGAACTTGCCTTATTAGGAATCGATGACTGTAGATTATCGGGATAGGCGAGTTGTCTTGTTTGACTAGGCCATTTCTTCTCAACCAACTTTTGAGCAAAAGAAAATACTTCTTCCCTTGGGGCAGGGTCATCATCAACTATGTTGTATATATTCCTGAAACAGGAAAAAGAATGTACGTCGTAACTGCAGATGCTTCAGGCATGGAAACGTTTATATGAAGTACTAGGATTTAAGAATTGAAGGAAAAATAATGGCAGTTTTATAAACATGTGGAAGACTCCTGAGTGAACAAATGACAGACTGAGAATGTCAATTCAGATGCACTATCACATAGGAGCATGATGTTATAACAGCAACATAAGAAACACGGACGCGTGAGCCTTTTCTCGTCTCCATACAAGAAACCTTATGCATCTGCCCATCTGATTGAATGTACATACAATTGATTCAGAAAAAGGGTAATTCATATATTACATTCATACATGTGTTTGTCAAGATCAGGTCTCTGTTTTGTTTGCCCAACTTTAGAAAATGAAACATTTACCCTGTGGAAGGCTTGTGAATACTGGCAGAAAGTGCTTGACAAATGTCAGAAACATGAACTCGGGAAGTATATTGCCTGGACGACCTCATCCTCTGAACTTCAGACAAAGGCTCCCTTTTAATTATAGTATCAATAGCACTGTAAAGGAAAATCAACTTTAGGTGTAATAATAGGTAATTGTAAACCAAACAAACAGTTTTCAACAGATCATTGGCTCCAAGGAAAAGTCTCTTTCTAATGACCATCACAGTACAAAAGATGCAATACTTGTACATGAAATGCCATTCACACTAGATTATGAATGCAGCTGATTACCAAATGTAACGAGTGCGAGATGACATTTAAATTATTATCTTTTTATTTGTATCCAAGCCTCAACCAAGATTGTATCATCCTGATCAGGTTTCAGCAAGAAACCTTGTAAATTTCTCAGTAATAATTCAGTTAAATAACAACCTTCTGCCAGGGCCATAGATACCTCCTAGTCGAAATACTTGTGCTGCAAGACCAAGTTCACGACCGAAATTTAACCACCACTCCTCAGCAGCTAATCTTGCTTTGCCTGATTCGCTTGTGCAGCTTATCGGATAACTGCAAAGCTTATGCATATTTTAGTGAAAATGCCAGCAGAAACCAATTCTTAAAATAGCATGTAATTAGGAACACTCACTCCTCATCTACCCATGCACCACCACAATTTCCATATACACCTACAGGTCAAAAAGAGAGATTCCAAATTATAAACCCCACTCAGGAGATTTACATATAAGCCCAAGATATGAAAGCATAGTTATGATAATGAAATAGTAGAAGACGTGGCTTCTGAATTTAGATTTCTAGTTATCCAATCTGTAGTGTTGTGTGCCTTGAACGCATGACTCGATTCAATCCATGACGAGGTCTGATGTAATATTTCCGCAACCAGAAGGAAATGAAAACTTGAGCTTTCTGATGGTAGCAACTTGGGACTCGTAACGCCCCCGAATTGGCATGAACTAGGGTCAACATTAACTCAACATCTTTCGTAATTTAACCAATGATCCCATAATCATATTCGTTGAATTAGTTTATTACGACATAAAATTATAAATTTCGTTAACTCAACATCTTAACTTTATCTTGATCTCGATCTCGATCTCATTCTTTCTACAAGTACCAACTTTTAGTTCATAATCATATATATGGATAACACAATATATATATATATATATATATATATATATATATATATATATATATATATAGGGTCTAGTGTGGCCCCAAAATAGGTATACATCACCTATTCTCGAAAAATACATATAAAAATACAAATCAATCTTAAATGTACAACATGAAATGTGAGTTTTAATACAAATTTGTCTAGGCGGTATTCAAACTCAAAATAAGTCCTCAATACATTTATTAACACACTATTTCATAGAATAGTGAGGACTACTAATGCTATCATCCGGGACTATCTCAGATCTAGACTAGTCCCATTCGTTCTCATTTCACGAAGAAAACAAAAGAAGAAAGGATGAGTTAAACTAGCCCGATGAAATATTATGACTAAGATAATGCGAATAAATTATCATTAGCCTTCAACAAATATTAAAATGATAAAATACAATAGACATCAAGTTTAACTATAGATGAATAAGCAATCCATTAAGAAGAGTCGAGTAGAGCATGATATTTACTATCTTCATGATTTAAAATGTTTTCATCAATTTTATCATTATTAATAAATAAACCACATCATCGAATCTTCACCGCATTAAGGATATTCATTAAATCATCAATGGTCATAACTATACCGAATAATTCATGGTCATAATCATACCAAAAGCGTCCATCAATGATGCTTCAGCCACCGAGGACTTTCACCACATCATTAATCACATTACTATTGGTGATTATCTCCGAATAATCCTCGTCATAATCATACCAAGTCCATCTACATACGCACGTAAGCCAAAGATGACTTTCATCACAAAGATAAAGCATGAGGATGATGACAATGACATTACAATTCAATAAAACAAGTTCAAGGATAAATTTTAAAGATTTATGATTTAATTTATCCGGAGATCAATAACGTCCAAATTGTCAACATGAATAGTACCTTGTGAATAAGACTCCATACGAAGAGTACTCCAAATACACGAGTGAATAATATTCTGATGAATAGTAATTTGGGTGAATAAACTCGTGAATAGTACTCAAACATGATGAAAAGTGCCGAATACTAGAGTGAATAATACTAGAGTGAATAGTAACTTTCGGTGAATAGTAACTAATCGTAATGTAAAAATACCAAATAAAATGATATTTCATGGATTTGAGTACAAAAGAAATGATATTTCATACGAGTATAATAGAATATACTGGCTATGCAAATGAATTTTTACATACATACGGTAATCCACGTAAATAGATCATTTCCATAATTTAATAAAGAATGAATACGAAGGATCATTCACCACGCATGTGGTAATCCACATGTACGAGTTATTCAACGAGAATAATAAAGAATGGAATAACGAAAGAATTCACCGCAGCGTGTAATCAGACCGCAGAGCGGAAGTTATTCCAATGAATAATAAATAATGGAACCGGTCGTCACGTGTCTGGCGATAGTCGAGATATTCAACGTAATAATAAAGAACGGAACCGGTGTCACGTAATCCGCATGCAGAGCGAGGATATTCCAATGTATAATAAAGAATGGAATAACAACAGAATTCACCGTGCGTGCGATAGGCCAAGACATACAAAGTTATTCCAATGTAATAATAAAGAATGGAACCAGTTCAAGCGTAATCCGCATGTGAGCATGGATATTCAAATGTAATAATAAAGAATGGAATAATAGAAGAATTTCACCACGATGCGGTATTTAGCATGATGTTATTCAACATAATAATAAAAATGGAATAATGAAGAATTTCACCATGTATACGGTCTTCACATGACGGCAGTTATTCCAATATAATAATAAAGAATGAAATAATGTGCTCTCTTCTAATGAATACGAAAGAAATAATACCACTTACGATAGTACAACAAATAATATCCCTTACCTTAGAAGAAACCGGATATAGGAGTAGTGAAGTAGCGAGAATACTTTTCTTTCTCTCTATATAGTTTAGGTGAATTAAGTAAGAAATAATGAAGGAATGAGCTTATTTATAGGAGAATGGACCTGAATAAGAACTAATTCATGAACGGTCCGTATTGATTTACTTTTAAACGGACGGTCCATAGTAATTTACTATGCGATTAATAATAAATTATTCTAACAAAACAAAATCTTTTAAATAAAATATAATATATTCTATTTATAATCTAATAAAACGAATAACTTTATAAAAGTATTCTGCTTTTATATAAAAAGATTTTACTATGCAGCACTATCGTAATAGAATATTATATTCTATTTATAGTCTAATAAAACGAATCACTTTATAAAAGTATTACATTTTTATATAAAAAGTTTTTTTTTTTATTACATTTATAATAATAATAAAACAAAACTTATCACCTTTATTATAATTCACAATATTAATCGACCAGGTTGTTCCCAAGAAAAATGAGGCTTTCCAATAAGGATTTCTCCCTATTGGCGCACAATTAGGTGACGAACCTCTCCTTGCGCGAACTTACAGACATCGTTAATATTGCAAATAATAATATTAATAACTTTGTTATCTCAATTATTGATTTAATAATATATAAAATATCGAAAATAATTGAATCGAATAACGTGAGATCTTGTCTGACAACAATTCATCAGAGCAATAATTGAACAATTACTATGCAACAATTATCTCAGTTTTGTTCAATTATTGCTTCAATAATTGTTGCATAAGATCTCACGTTATTCGATTCAATTATCTTATATTTTATATATTATTAAATCAATAATTGAGATTTACAGAGTTATTAATATTATTATTCGCAATATTAACGATGTATGTAAGAACGCCAAGAGAGGTTCGTCACCTAATCATGCGCCAATGATGAAAAATCCTTATTGAAAACCCTCTTCCTGGGAACGACACTTCGTCGATTAATATCATGAATTATAATAATAATGATAAATGTTGTTAGATATATGAGAGGTGTCTTTTTATGAAGTCACTAAGTTTATATATATATTATATATATATATTATATATATAAATTTTGTTTTATTAGTATTATTAATGTAATAAAATGTAAAACTTTTTATATAAAATAGAATACTTTTATAAAGTTATTTGTTTTATTAGACAATAATTAGAATATATTATATTTTATTATGCATAGTGTTTGCATAGTAAAATATTTTTATATAAAAACAGTAATACTTTTTATAAAGTTTTGTTTTATTTGATTATAAATAGAATATATTATATTTTATCGCATAGTGGCAAATATAGTAATCTTTCTATTTTCCTATAAATAGGATGTTTAGTTAGAATTGAAAACCACACCGTGAGTTCGTAGAATTTTTTCTATAATCTTGGCGTATTTCTTTAGAGTTTTAAGAAGCTTTGAAGTAGTCTGAAGTTTCTTCAAAAATATCCTCGCCTCTACCAAATGTAATACTCTTCTTTTTTTACGGTAAATATTATTATTTGTCGTACTCGTAAGGGGTATTATTTTTTCGTATTCATGAAGAGAACTTACATTATTCTATTCTTTATTATTCTCGTTGGAATAACTTTTGTTTCTGTGGCTACTACCTATGCTGGTGAAATTCTTCCGTTATTCCATTCTTTATCATTATGTTGGAATAACTTTATCATGCCAAGTACATATACGGTGTGATTTCTTATGTTATTCCATTCTTTATTATTCTCATTGAACGTCATCATGCCGTGCGCGCTTACGCATGACCCGTTCCGTTATTTATTATTCTGTTGAATATCCTCGCTTGGTATGTACACGACTCGACCGGGTTCCATTAATTATTATTCGTTGGAATAACTTTGTTTTGTGGATTATCGCATGCGTGGTGATTTCTTGTTATTCCATTCTTTATTATTCTATTGAATATCCCGTCACATGCGTAATTTCGCCTAACTCGTTCCGTTATTTATTATTCTGTTGAATAACTCGTCTGCATGTTTTATCGCATGCCCGGTGATTTCTTTTGTTATTCTATTCTTTATTATATTCAATTGGTTAAAGTTTTGACTTTATACTCCATGAAATTAGTGGAATATCCTTGATATTTAAGCTTCATCCAAAGATATCTTTTCATGGAAATATTCTTCTAAGCATTCTTGAATTTTACTTACAAAGAAGTATCACGTTGACAATTTGGACGTTATTAATTCTGGATAAATTAATTCTTGAACTTGTTTTATTGAATTCTTATATCATTGTCATCATCCTCATATTTATATTATGTTGAAAGTCATCATGGCTTCAGGTGCGTGGTATGATTATGACCAAGGATTAATCGATAATCATGGCCGTAATGTTACAAATGATGTGGTAAAAGTCCTCATTGTCCGTAGTGCATTGATGGGCCGATGTTGTCAGTAATGATCATGACTATTATTGATGAATACACGAATATCCTTGGCCGTAGTAGTGTATTAAATAATAATTTGTGGTTGTGATACTAAATGAATATCATTGGTAGTAGTGCGGGGATGATGTGGATTATTTATTAAAATTAGTCTCAACGATAAAAGTGATGAAAATCTTTTTAATCATAAAAGATAGTAGATTTTATTCTCTACTTGACTCTTTTAATAGGTTGCTTGTTCACCGCAGCTAAACTTGATGTCTATCAGATTTTATCAATTTAACATTGTTGAAGGCTAATGATAATTTATTCTCATTATTATCTTAGTCATAATATTTCTTACTGCGCTAGTTGAAGAACCACCTTTTACTTTCATTGTTTTCTTCAGAAATGAGAACGTGGCGAGGGACTAGTTTGGAACCGGAGAGACGGGTGGCGGTCAGAACGATAGCATTAGTAGTCCTCACTATTCTATGAAATAGTGTGTTAATAAATGTAGACTAAAATACAATTTGAACCCCAAACTTTACTTTCTATTTACTTTTGCACCCAAACTTAAAAAGGTGTCTAAGACACCCTTTAAACTTCATTATATCGTAATAAAACAAGACACTTTTTCACTTAACCTAATTAAAACGAATTTACCAAAGACTATAACACAAGTTTAGAGTGCAAATTGTCTTTTAATCTTAAAAATTGGCATAAATAATTAATTTTAAATAAAATAATTTTAAAATAATTAATTTTAAATAAAATAATTAGTTTAAAAAAAATTAAAATAATAAAATTAAAATAAATATTTGGAATTAATGATTAATAATTAATCATTAACTTGTAAAATGATTATTTTATTTTAAATTTTAAAATTAATTATTAATCATTCAAGTTAAAAAATCATTAACTTGTAAAAAATCATTTTTGGCACATAAAAAAAACAATTACATTTTTGTTTTTTTAAAACAAAATTTTGTAAAAACAAAATTTTTAAAAATAGAATTTTAAAAATAGAATTTCTCAAAAACAGAATTTTATTTTACAAGTTAAAAAAAAATTCTGTTTTTGTTAAAAAAATATAAAATAGAATTTATGTTTTGTAAAAACAAATAGAATTTATAAATAGAATTTGTTTCTGTTTTTGTTAAAAAAATCTATAATTTTTTTTTAAAAAAATTCTGTTTAATAGAATTTGTTTTTTGTTTATACAGAATTTGTTTTATAGAATTCTGTTTGTTTAACAAAAACAGAATTTGTTAAAAAAATTCTATAAAAAAAATTCTGTTTTGTTAAAAAATTCTAAAACAAATTCATTTTTTTAATTCTATTTTTAAAATAGATTTTTGTTTTAAAAAAATTTATGTTTTTAAAAATAGATTTTAACAAAAACTGATTTTTTTAATTCTATAAAATAGAATTTCTGTTTTTAAATAAAATAAATTTCTATTTTTAAAATAGAAATTCTAAAAAACAAATTCATTTTTTAATTCTATTTTTAAAATATAATTTTTTTTAACAAAACAGATTTTTTAACTTGTAAATAAAATTACATTTTTGAAAAATTACATTTTTTAAAAATTCTATTTTTAAAAATTTTGTTTTACAAAATTTTGTTTTTAAAAACAAAAATGTAATTGTTTTTTATGTGGCAAAAATGATTTTTTACAAGTTAATGATTTTTTTAACCTAATGATTAATAATTAATTTAAAAAGTAAAATAAAATAATTATTTTAAAGTTAATGATTAATTATTAATGATTAATTCTAAATATTTATTTTAATTTTTAATTTTAATTATTTTATTTTATTTTAAAACTAATTATTTTATTTTTAAAATTATTTTATTTTAAAAATTAATTATTTTTGCCAATTTTTAAATTAAAGAATTTTTTTAAAATTAATTTTTTTAAAGAAGACAATATTTTAAAATATTTTATTTAAAATTATTTTTTTTTATTTTAAATTAATTATTTTAAGAATGTTTATTATAATGAAGTTTAGGTGCAAAAGTAAATAAAAGTAAAGTTGGAGGTAAATTGTCTTTTAGTCATAAATGTATTGAAGACTTATTTTGAGTTTTATCGTCTCAAGACATATTTTATTAAAACTATCCTCATTCAAATATATAGTTCTTTTGTCAACATTGTATTAATATTTTGTATACCTATCTTTGGGCGTCCACACCAAGTCTTACTGAAATTCTAATATCATTTAATACCCTCACTAGGTATATCTTTATAGATATATTCTTCATATCGATATTTCTTATTTATCCTCAATTTCACAATATAATAGATCTTTAACAAGGAATTCTAATTTGGTTATATTAAATTAAAGACACTCACAATGTTATTCATATCCTCATTCAGTTTATAATAACATCAATATTATTAATATTTTAATCTTCGATTACATGGTCATTCCATATTACCAATACTTCACTTTAATAGATCTTTAACAATTCTAAATTATATTAAATTAAAGACATAATACCATTCTAATGATAATAACATGATATTATTAATATAATCTTCGATTACATGGTTTGCTATTATGACTTAATACAAATACAAAGTAAATAAAACATGAAACCTAATTTACGCTTCTTCTTTACGTTCATGATCTTCTTATCATTATTCTTTAACTGCAAATAAAGTTTTATTCGCAAGAATGAGCACTACGGCTCAATAAGTCTAGCTAATAACACATAGTTTATGCTTTCATATAAACTTTAACATGCTTGATTCAACATATTTTTCAATTAACGATTACGTTAACTCATGCTCAACAATGATACATAATCATATGTAGCATTACATATCAATTAACACTTGACATTTAATAAATACTTAAGACATGTTTCTTAATATCACATAACACTACTACATATCATCTTCACATATCAACAATCACATAATAACATTAACAACACTAAAATACTAGCACATAGATTTAGGATAGAAGACTTGCCTCTAGTAAAAACTAATTTTCCTGGCAACGCTTAAAAGCCTACATAAAGGGATTCGCGTACCCGACGGTTAGTTTATCGAGTTTTACTTCTTAACAAGTGTTTTTATAACTTAACTAGACTATCTTCATTAGTGGTTATGCTTACAAAATTCTCAAAACTCATTTTTAAGGGGTTTTCAAAAAATGGACAGCAAGGTTGGCAGCCACAGCTCGGTAAAACGGTCATAACTTCTTCGTTTTAAAACATTTTTGATTCGTTCAAAATCCCACACGTTCGTAACTTCCGTCTCTACAACTTTCTTTTACATTCCAGAAGCAGATTCTGACTTTAAATTTTCGGAAAATGGGCAGAAAAGTCAGAATGAAAATTTGTTCACAATTTTTTTCATTCCACTTGGTAAAACATGATACCACAAGCATAATAAAGCTAAGGTATCATGTTTTAACACTAAATAACCTTCAATGACATAAAAATAACAAAATCATAAACCTACATATGTATGATTCATGACTTTTGCTCAAGAACACACGAAAACGCGAAGAACGAAAAATCGTACATAGTAACGACTTATGTTTTTGAGCTTTTGGATTTCATACTTGAATAGTTTGGGTATTATAACGGCTTACATATGTGATTTATGGTACTTTAAACTTGAAATATCATAAACTTGAAATATCATTTGCTTAAACACGACTTGTGTTCTTGAGATTTCTACTATACTATTATATAAAATTGAACATAACAACTACTTGCTCAAGAACTTATGAAGGACACAGAGAACGACAAGCATGTACACAATGTATGTTCTTGAGCTTATAAACTATAATACGAACAAAAATGAACATAATAACGACTAGGGATTTTACCTCTTGAAGTTGCAAGATTTAACTAATCCTTTGCAATTTGAAATTAATCTAACTCACAAGAACTCTCTCTTTCTAATTCTAGATTATAACTTTGAATACTTGATTTTTGCTTTGTAAATTGGTAAGAAATGAATGAATTAGCTTTCTATTTATAGGAAAAAATAGTTTCGCTAATTGCACGTTAGGGGCTCGGCTTATTACACTTTGCACCCAACTTATTACACTTTGGTACCTAGGTTAATTACAATTATTACCTTAAAAATATCTTCCACCAAGCGACATCATCATGACATTATTTTTGTGCTTCTTTGAGGATGATGTCATGCTTACATTATGCTTGCATCATCTTTTCTCTGATCGGTCGATTCAAGTTGACATAGATTGGTTTTATTTAGTTAGGTTGTTACTTAGTTTGGATCTTAGTTTAGTCACATAAACTTAATTACACATAACCTAGTTTGATTACAACTAGTTACCTTTCAACTTAGTTCATTTCCAAGTACAAATTAGTTTTATTTTAACTAATTAGTTTCAACTTAGTTCATTTTTAAGTCTTCCTGTTAAATTGACCTTTACTAATTTAAAAGTCTGACATTATTGAGTTTTGTTCCGTATAAACACTATTCTGTGAAGTGAAAAGTCCAACAGACTTGACACGTTTTTCGGTGAATAGTGTTTTAGACGACCATTTCTCAGAAAATGGTTAATCGATAAAAAAGTAAAAAAAATATTTCTTTTCATCTTATTCCCATGAAAAGTGATTTTGCATGTTTTTCGAGAAAAACTTTTATCGGTTATTACGTGACTTCACTTCGTATTACCAGTAGATCTTGAAACGGAAAGTTAATACAACGGACTCGTTTCACTCGCGAAAGTTTTCTGCGGAAAAACTTTTATTGGTTCATTCGTCTCTAAACCACGTATAAACACTATGTCGTGAAATATAATATGTCGAAACGACGAAAATAACATAAAAAAAAGACGAAAGGCATTTTTTCGAAAATTGTGAATTTTGTCTCTGTCTCGGAAAACTTTTTGTTGTCTCCCTGGGTTCTATGACTTATATAAACACTATATCGTGAAATGAGAAAAATACTAAAAAGGATGCAAGACGGATTTCATGGACGTATCTGATTTATAGATTCTAACCTTTAGGGTTTAGGTTTTAACCTTTTCCCCAATTTTAGGTTTTCTCCTAAAATAACTTCTAAATTTTATCAAGTGTGAAGATTGAATAGTTGAACCAAAACACCAAATTCTACACATAGCAAAAATCATATAACAAATTTGAAACTCAATTCAAGCTTATTTATTCATATATAACACATAGCTTGGGTCATAGTTCTCACCTCTAATCGTATACGGTCGTACCTACGAGTCGTTTTTTTAGTCTTTCAGATAGCTCAACATATACTTGAACAATCGTTCTTAGGTTTTAAATTAACAACCTTTATTAGTTATTGTCAGATCACACTTGAAATATTTGGGATATTACATTCAACCCAACTTACAAGAATTTCGTCCTCGAAATTTACTTTAATATCATATTTTTAAGTTTTATAAATATTCAGGATATTATAGGACTTTGCGAGTTATTCCAATTTACTTCGGACTTTTCCTTGGAGAATGGTTTCCTCCTGATAGTCTATTCACATCTTTTTATTCTACCTCTTTCTTGTATAATAAATTGTTCTCCTTCTCACCAGTGGACGTAAACCAAAAGCCAAACCATGTAAATGAGTATGTTATTCTCTATCGATCTTAGATTTCACGTGTGGTGTGTGTTCATACCACTCAATGACACAAAATAAAAATCTATGTTTTGTGCTAGCTCTATTTTGTCCTTGTAATATTTCTTACCCCCTGGCCAGTACACGTCCAGTGATTATTTTAAGACCGAGTTCCATTTAATATAGTCGGGTAAAGTCGCACTTGCAGAGTCCAAGAATAATATTTTCTGCATGTTTCAGGGCATAAACAAAGCTTCATAGTAATCTCTCTCTCTCTCTCTCCTTCTTCTTCTTCTTCTTGGATGGGATGGGGTGAAGTGAGTAGATATGCTAAGATATTTAGGTGACAAAGTTGCATAAGTATATGCCATCATTGACCTGGATAAAACATATACTAGCCGACACAGTATGCCATTATCACTTTATTCATACAATTTCATCTTGTACTTGTATATGTCTATTATTTATACAAGCTCTGCGTCAAGGTCATAAGTTGTGCACCATCATATTCCACCTAGTTTAGAAGAACAATAATAGATTAACGAACAAAGATGTAGCACCTAGCCTAATCATAAATTAAGGGTCAAGGGCTCAAGGCATATTGTCTTATATGATACAAAGGCAAGAATAGGCAGATTATGGGGCAAAACCATGAATTTTATAGCATAGTGCATTTTCCATATTAATGTATTGTTTTCATGCATCATGTTCACGTAAATAAATATTAACTTTTCTCGTATGCATATATATACAGAAGTAAGAGACACATACTAGTGGACGACAAATAACATAGCCACCGAAGGTTTCCATCTTTTAGTCTACTTTTTAGAAGTTTGCTATGTTGAAGCATCTGCAGAACAGAAAGGGGGCCAAATTAGCAGGCAAAAGTTGTCAACACAAGATTATTCTCTGGAAACAGTTCTAGAAATATAAAATCTCAGATTTATTTACCGGCTCACCAATACCCACAACAGGAGGGATGGAGATAAGGAGGTGAGTGTAATACTTCAAGATATTTAGAACTTCAGGTCTGAAAAACAAAGCACAATCCTGGTAATAGAAAATGCAAAATAACTGCTCGCTTAAAGTATAGACCCATTAACATATTATTATGAATATGGAGCATTGGTGTAGAAGGTCAAAATACATTATTTGTTACTCATGTTTGGGTCCTGATCTGGCTTTTCGGCATGATAGAGTTTAAACTAAATCCAAGTGTTCAAACAAGTCTAATGCCAAAAGTTAAAAGTAATATGACTCATGAATCAAAATAACACAAAGCATCATGAAAATGGCCACATGTAGAGACAGACTACATCCATCAGAGATAATAATTAAACAAAAACTGATCAATCAAAAACTCCCTCTGCCAGCAAACCCCACCCCAAGAAGCGAGTCCCAATCAAAGGTAAACTTTTAAAATAAAGTGTTACATTTAAATATTGTGAAAGAATGTCTGACGGAAAATTTGGGATATCATAACTTGAATTTGTTGAAAGAGACTCTTACTTAGGGAGACCACCATAAAAATTGTAATATTGAGATAACATGTCATAAAATGGTTACACAGTTATCCATATAGATAAGATCACGATACAGCTACATGAACTCACTCTGGCTCATTTGAATTAAAAATATGGAGAGTGAATCCCATTTCCTCAAGCTTCTTCTTCTTGGCAGCGCTAGTTCAAGTTCCAGATACAATCCTACATTAAAATACTGATCAATGTCCAAATTGTCAACAGCTACCACATATTCAGAGCTAATGACTTAATTAAAACCCAAAAGTACCATATGGGAGTGACAGTGAGTATATGATTACATTGAAGAGGAAAGCAGGGAAAGAGAAACAACTATACCATCCTTGGTTTGTCAATTCTTGAGCAAAGTACTGTCCGACAAATCCCATGCCAAGTATAAACATCCGATTCCGAGATGATTCCGATTTTACAGAGTCAACGTGGTAACGCAAATTGGTACTAGTCGATGATGCTTCATAGTTGGAGTGAGATGGTACCTGAATAGAGAATCTTCTCCAAACTTGACCGAATCGGAGGGAATTTGCCGGAAAACACCCCGATACGGGACATATTTCCATTTCCGATCACAAATCTAGAATTGTTAATTTTATCTAACGGCCTAATTTTATTTTGTTACTTTTTTTTGGGCTTCCTCCGTGGAGGCTTCACACCTGGCCTAAAGACCAAACATTTTAAAGTTCTACTACTAATATATTTGTTTCCATGCATTGTCTTTTAAATTAATTAAGTCCTATAACATGACCTTATTTTAACAATAATTCTATTAGGACAAGTAAATTGAACCAGAAAAACAAAAAGAAAACAAATAGATTGTATTGTCAAATTATTTCAGTCTAATTATCCTACCTATTCGGCATAGAAAGACTCATATTTTAAACTTTTGTGCAGTTTTTTCTCTCAAAATCATTTTGCAAATTACATGTAGAAATATTGATAATTTATTTACCTACATCTACATGGCACAAAAAATTGATGCTTAACCTTGGGATAACAAATATAAAAAAAGGATAAAAAGAAATAAAAAATATGTGTGCAAAGTAAGGTATAAAAAAGAATCGAATAGTTTGGGTTTAATTCATATTCGCATTGAAAAAGCTCGATTTGAAATTTGAGCTTAAAATATAAATTAAGTTAAATATAAATAAATTTTAAAATTTAATAATTTATTCAAATATTTTTAAATTATAATTTTCTATTGATAATCGAATCATATTCATTTAAAAAATTCAAAAATTCAATTATAGATCGAATTCGACCGGATAGCTCAACAACTTTTAATCAAACTTTTATTTTATATTAAATAAATTTTATTAATTAAATTTTAACATCTCAATACTCCACTTATAAATATGCGAGCCTAAGAAGAATAGTGGCTGGCAGGCAGGCACATACTAATAGCCATTGGAGGATCCGCTGTAAACCCGAAAAGGCGGATGCTCCAGATCTTCTTCTTCTTCTTACAATAAGCGCTTGTTGGTAGTGCCGAGTGCGTGCGTGGGGGACCCTTGTGTCATTTCAGATTACTAGGACTAGGTAAAGGTGGAGTGCGGAGACGGAGAAATTATACTGGGTTACTATTTATACACTAATCGAATCCTCTGAATTGTTTTTTTTTTTTTTCATTTGGTTGAATGGAAATGGGATTGTCCCACGTAGCCCTATGATTGCGGCAGCATCGGAAACACCGGAACTTTCTGGTGGTAATAAGAGCCGCACCGCGTTTCAGTGGGGTGGAACCATCTCTGCCATGTTAGTTGATGCCCTCTCCCTCTCACTAACTCTTGATTTATATCTTGCTATTGATTAGTATTTTGATATTCAGATATATTTATTAGTTTGATCATGAAATCCTGCATCAATTGCTCTTTTTGTTTATTTATGCAACTCTCGATTTGATTACTTGATGTTCCTTCAAGTCATCAACTTCCCCTAAAATAACAATGGGATGAATGAACTTAGGAAACTACTAATCTCTGCAATTTCATGTGTGACTCTTTTGGAGTACCTAAGTTTTTAGATTGATACAATTTCTGCAATTTCATGTTTATTTGTATTAGATTGTTACAATGAGGTATAATGTCATATCTTTCTTTTTGCTTCACTAAAGCAATTAACTTTCTCAAGTTCTGCTCATTCTAGCATTGCCGTTACAATACTTACTTCTTTGTTATTTTAGTCCTGTTATTTTGCCCTAGCATGTTTCCTTCGTTTTGTCAGAAATCTGTATTGAAACTCTAAATATACATACTTTTGGTGTCAGAAATCTGTTTTTTATACATCCCAGTGTATCCTTTCCGGATTAAATTAGTTTCAAGCTATCTATAGTAATTTGATCACCCGAACATACATATCGTCAAAAAGGTCTCCATACATGTAAACAATGGAATGATATCCCATATGTCATATACGTCTTACATATTCAGTTGTAACAAAATGAATCACATTAATTTTGAGTTTGAAAGTATCTCATATTAAATTTGAAAAATCAAATTTGATCTTTTGTTTTGGAATGGAGGGAGTAATATTAACTGCTACTTTCTCATAGTTAACTTTTATTATTAATGGTTATATCAAATTTTGCTTCGAGCTTAATTTAGTGCTACTGGCCAGTTGATATACTTGTCATTGAGTGTCGCCTGCATTATATAACTACATATATATGTCCTTAGAATAGACATCCCAGTATCACAGGCTCATTGGTACTGTCATATTTCTACTAGCTTTGTTCTTTGATATCAGAGTTCTGTAGTACCTCTCTTGTCTTTTCCACATGTGATATGTTGATTTTAGTCACATTTGTGTCTTGGGGGAAAGCTTAGAGTCTGTTCTACTTAAATTACAATGACAAAACATTTACAAGTTTTGTTTCTCCATAGTGTTGTCTTACCATGTCTCTGGTCCAAATATTCATGTTGTCTTGTTTTCCTACCGCAGACTTCTGTTAATCTTGAACCGAACAGGGCATAGATCATCCAAGCATACTTCACTTGTAGTCTTCTTTCTTTTCACAAGTTTTCCAACGGCGCTGTTCAAGATTCTCCGGTGCATCCTGAAATTCTCAATAAATTTGCTTATGTAAAATTTATCTTCTACCTATGAATTTCTAACATTAGCTGTTTCATGTTACAGAGGGCAATTCGGATGTTGGGTTGCCTTTCTTGCGGTTGCAGCAAACCTCTTCTTTCCTCAAGACTTTCCAGGTTTGAATCTTGTACTTCACTATAATCCAGTTTATTGTTCACTTCTCACTGTTATTATTATTATTATTATATTACAGATGTGCTGTAACTATACATGTATAATTCATACCTGCAGTTTCTCGTTTTGTCCTATTTGTCATCACACCTGATTGGCTGGCTGATGGACTACGTGATAGCATTGCTGGGGGTGTCTTTTGTCTAGTAATAGGATTATTGCTTGTTGTAATGGAGATTGGAGGAGTTGGAATATGTAGCAATTGGGAATGTAATTTACAGTGTGGTAGTTTTTGTTTTGCAATTTTTTTCCTGTTCTTTTACACTATATCGTATCTACGGTTTGGACCATGGTAGGAAGAGAGTTCCTTCAAAGAAATATCACCTTTTCTATCTCTATATGTTCAGCATAACTAGATGCTCAGTTGTTCGAAATCTGATTTGACACAAAAAAAGCTGCATAACTTGCCCCCTGTTGTTATCCATGTGATGATGATTTGAAGATAGGAATATGAAATTCAGATATTTTTATCCTCTTGTGAGTTGGTACATTCAGAAAAATTACTGATATCGAATGGGTAGGGAAACAGAGGGCATATGAAGGCAAGATGCTTTCTTGAATGCGCAACCTCTCCTATTGGTGGACCAATTTTAGACATTTTTATTAAAGATGGTGTCTAATGATTAAATGAGCTTGAGTTTGTGTGTAGTATGCAGTTCATGACATGTCTCGTGTAGTGCCAAAAAAAAATTCCCCTTGACAACTGCAGTAAGTCAATAGAGGCGACTCCTTCCAAGAACTTTAGTGCTCCACTGATGGTAACTGCAGTAAGTCAATAAGGATGACTCCTTCCAAGAACTTAGTGCTCCACTGATGGGGGACCTCGGATGATATTCTGTGCCCCATAAACCACTAACTTGATGGTCACTGTCCAAGAGAAAAGTTAGAAAAGACCTTGGTGGTGGTTTTTAGACCTGGAGTACCATTTTTCTTAATTAGGATGTCTGAAATTTCTTTATGAACATTAACAAATTAATAGTCAATCCTGTTTAATCAACTCTTCGTAGTTACCAAGAAATATTATAAAACGTCTAAAGGCTAATTTTTGAGAAATATAAAAGGTATTATCAAACAGTTGTCTATTTCTTTATTGATTTTTATTTTTTTAAAATAGTTCTCTCATCTATCTTGCTTCGCTAGTACACAGCTAAATTCTTCTTATTCATCTTTGATCCTGCTAACGATGTTGGTCAACTGAGCTGATAATTTTTTTAATAACTGAAATGGTCAACTCAGTAGACAATTCCCCATTCATTCAGTTCCATGAATTTTCATTTCAACAAACTGCCTGAATCACATGTTACATAAAAATTTTCATTTCAGTGTTGCATGAATTTTTATTTCAACAAACTGCCCGAATCACATGTTACATAGAATTTCTCTTCTTAGTTCTGTCCAACTCCCTATAGGCCATATTCAACTTTCCACAACCTTTTGACTTGTAAAATATACTGCTACTTCTCAAACCTCGTCCGAACCAGTTGACACTTCCCCATTTGCTCTCTTTTCTTTTGCTATGGATTATATGCATCTCATCTATGTCTTCTCTATTTATCTCATCTTGTCCTCTGTTTTAATCAAATCCCAACAGCCGTATATTAGGAAGGCCAGTACACTCTGCGACAGCACGGATAATTCAACATCTGTCCTTGGATATACCTACAATGGCATTACCCTGAGCTGCCAAGCTTCTCTCTCCTTCAGGTCTCAACCTCCATTCACCTCGGTTTCTTCCATTTCAAGCTTGTTGGCTGCTGATCCATCTCAGCTGTCTCGGCTCAATTCAGTTCCCGAGGATGCAACATTTGAACCAAACAAGATGGTTCTTGTACCTGTCAACTGCTCTTGCTCAGGTAAGTTCCAAGTAAATGCGTCTTATGTAGTTCAGCATCACAATACCTTTCTTACCATATCAAACAACACATTTCAAGGCCTCTCAACATGTCAAGCTCTTCAGGTTCAAAACAATAATCTTACTACTAAGAAATTATATACTGGTATTATACTTACTTTTCCTTTGAGGTGTGCTTGTCCAACTAAAAACCAAAGTGATGTTGGTGTGAATTATTTGCTAAGTTAGTTACTTGGGGCCAATATGTTTCGCTTATAAGTAATCTATTTCGGGCGGATTCTGGGAGGACTCTTGAAGCCAATCAGTTATCGTAACAAGACTCTGTCATATATCCTTTTTCTACCCTTCTAAATCTTCTTAAAAACCCACTGTCAAATTCTCAAATCCCAGCATCACCACCACCTCCACCGCTGTCTTCTGTCCCTTCATCGAAAAACAGCTCAAATAAAACATGGATATATGTTGTAGCTGGAGTTCTTGGAGGTCTCACTCTTTTATCCGTCATTGGAGCCATTATTTTCTGCATATTCTTTCGTAGAAAAAAAAAGAAATTGGATCCAATACTTGCCTCGGAAAATTTTGAGGCAGAGGCATGTGAGAAACCAACTGAGAAGTTGGAGGAAGAATCTGACCTCTTTGACAGTATATCTAGTATAGTTCAATCCCTCAAAATATATACTATTGAGGAACTTCAATCTGCAACAGACAATTTCAGTCCCAATTGTTGGATTAAGGGGTCAGTTTAACCGTGGTACAATCAAATGGGGATTTTGCAGCTATTAAGAGAATCAGTGGAGATGTGTCCAAGGAAATTAGTTTACTAAACAAGATCAACCATTTCAATCTTATTCGCCTTTCAGGCATTTGTTTCAATGATGGAAACTGGTACCTTGTTTATGATTATGCCGTCAATGGACACTTGAGCGACTGGATATATAACAATAGTGGTAATCAAACGTTTTTGACATGGACTCGGAGATTACAGATTGCTTTAGATGTGGCCACAGGACTCGACTATTTCCATTGCTATGCTTCCCCTCCATATGTACACAAGGATTTAAAGAGCAGTAATGTTCTTCTTGATAGTGATTATAGGGCCAAGATTGCTAACTTCAATTTTGCCAGGTCAGCTGATGGGGAGGAAGGTCAATTTGTCTTGACACGGCACATATTCGGAACAAAAGGTTAAATGGCTCTTGAGTATTTGGAGAATGGTCTAATCTCCACAAAGCTCGATGTCTATTCATTTGGAGTTCTCATGCTGGAGCTGCTTACTGGGAAAGAAGTTGTCCTGTACGGATCTTGCCAATTAATCCCCATTCATGGTTAGACTGGTTGATAGTTGCATCTTGCCCTAAAGACTCGATTAAAAAAAATCCATTAGGTCGCCCAGACATGGATGAGATTGTGCAGAACCTCTCAAGAACGATGAATACTTCACATTCTTGGGAACTGTCAATTAGCATTTCAGAATATCAAAGTTTGAGCTAGATCTTTTTGTTGCATGTTGTTGTAATTTATTTATTTTTTACTTTTATATTGTCATGATTCATTATTTTTTGTACGTTAACTCGTAATTTTCCAGTAAAGGCATTCATGGATGGTATGATTCAAGACGTGAACTTGTTTTCCTGTTGATGGTTGTTTCCAGCGATGAAATTAAAGAAGACTTATCATCAAATTACAGAAGATGTAATTGCACTACACATTCATTTTTTGTACATGACTTGAAATCTTTTTAGTAAGAAAATACCTAACTGGATACATTTTATCACTCCACCTCTAAGGAAACTATGCACTGCTTTCTGCACTCTTGGTCTGAAATACAGAAAAAAATAGTACTTATAGAAAGAGTTAGCGAATGACACATGACTTAACGAGCTACGACTGGACTGATATTTCGCAAAGCTTCTTCTTGTTCTAATCCAGAATTCCAAGACCTTTCATACATCTCAGGAGATGATTGAGTGAGAAATGATAGGTTGAAGACAATCTCTGTCATACTTGGTCTAGCTGATGATTTCTCAGATGTGCAAGCTGCTGCTAAAGCTGCCAAGCTTAAAGCCCCATCAATGGGGTAAAAGCTCTCTAGGTTTTGGTCCATCCACTTTGCTAACCTCTCCTCTCTCTCTCTTCAACTTCTAAAACCCCTCTCATTTCCTTCCATACAATCACAATCTCACCGGTTTCACTTGCTTCCATGGCTTTCCTTCCTGATAGTAACTCAAAGAGAACAACACCGAAAGCAAAAACATCTGCTTTCAGCTGTATAGAGCTTGTTGCAGGTCTAGCTGTGGATAAATTGGAAATCTTTGCCTTAAACCTGGAATTGAGAAGTATGTTACTTGTCCGTATATCTCCATGAACTATGCTTGGTTGAGAATGTTCATGCATGTATTGCAGGCCATTGGCGACATCTAATGCTACATTTAACCTCTGAGTCCACGTGAGGAATGCGACAGAGCCTGAAGTAGATGATGATTTGGGGAATAACCACTTTTCTAGTGATCCATTTTCTGCATACTCGTAAACCAAGAAGCAATTCCCGTCATTGTCAGACGATATACCCATTAGCTTCACCAAATTTGCGTGATTTACCCTCTGCAGTATCTTTAATTCCTCGGTAACATCTTTGAATTTCTTCACAGCAAAGAGCTGTCCGGTGATCATAGCTCTGTACACAGATCCTCCAATCCTATACCGATCACTTAGGTTCATCGTTGCATCCATGATCACTTTTTCATCGTAGATTATTGTCTTGTCTAGATATCCAGAAACCCCGGGCAGTAACTTACCCTGATTGATGTTAGGCTCAAAACTTTCATCTTTCGGTGCTTTCTTCATTTGAATAAGATCAGCAAATTCTGAATAAGAAATATTTCGTTTCAAAATCCTCCTTTTTCTGCATAATCGACGAATGAAGACTAACAAGCCTGACAAAATGAAAAGAAAAAAAGCTCCTGTTGTGCCTAAAATAGCGATTAAGATCTGCTGCTGTTTGTGTTTGTGTGTTCCAGCAGGAGAGGGGTAAGTTTGAACAAGGACTGGCACCTGCGATACAGGAATTAAAACCGGAAGACAAACTGCAGCCGTAAAATTTCTGTAGTTATTCTCAGCAAGAATATCAATGGTCGAGGCCTTAAACATAGAACTTACGGGCACTATATCGTCACCTGGTTGCCATACATAAGTAATAAGATATCTTATTCCTTTGCCTAAAAGGGCCTTATCAGGACACCTGCAGAGCAAAGGGAATACCACTTCCACGCCAATCTTCAAGCGGGTTGGAGTCAGTGTCGGGTTCATATCTTGAACTACATGATAATTGGTGAGATTCTGGAAAGCAGTGATTGAAACGAAATAAAAGCTATCGTCTTTCCTGATCTGATAGGTGGCATTGGAGAAAAATTGCGTTCCATTGCAGTTACAGGTGATGGGTATCAATAAGAGTTGATTGGGCATCAGCAGGGAATCCTCAGAGGATAGGTTATTTGCCCTGGTAATACTCAACCGGCTGACACCAAACAGGTCAGATATATTCCCCAGGTTCATATAATCAGGTTGCCAGGCTCGGTAACTGAGATATGTTTCACAGGAAACGGGCGAGTCTGAGGAGCATGAGAAGTCTGTGTCAGCATCAGCTGTTGATTGAGCAGAGACATCGGAGGCACAAAAAAAGATTAACAGGAGAACAGGGAGCGAGGAGAAAAGAGAAGACACCATTTCTTTTGCTTAGCTCGGGCTCTCAGGCATTGTCTATGTTTATGTGCCTAGAGAGAAGAAGGTTGCTTTCAGGGTCGTAGTCAAACGACGTTCATCATTGTTAGCGTCATGTTTTCAATCCCAATAAAATAACTCAGAAGTCTATAAAAGAATCTGAGGGAGGGGCTTTGGCTTTGTCTTTAGCTTTGATTTGTATGATTCTTTTAGTTTTCATCTCCTTGTACTTTATTATTTGAATACATTATTTCATAGTTAAATCCAATTTGTTAAGCACTAAATAATTAATTTTTCTTATCTCAACTGATATTCCCTTTCTATCAGTGTCTTTGACAAACTACAGATATTAATTTAATACAAGACCAAGAACCCGAGTTAGGACGGCAAGAAACTGACGTTAATAGCTCCACCTATCCGTTGTCCCTAAAGAAAAATGTCAAATATGGCTAGAAATATTAAATCTTATTTGCAGTAAACCTCTTTGTTTGTCAAGATAAACAGGAACATACATTTAAAGATTCTCTTTTCAGTGTTCCTAATGAGCAGTACAAAATGTAGGGATGCCACTTTAAAAATTAAAATAAGTTGCAACTTGCAAGTATTTTAGAGGGTAGCAGCCGCAACCTCAACAGCATCATACCATAGGAAGGGTAGTGAGAAGACGACCTGGAAACAAGAGTTAAAATCTAACTGCAGAGTTGATAATGCATAATTAAATGAACAAATATGAGCAAGATGTGATGATCGTTGTCAACAAACAGCAAAAGAAAATTAAAAAACATTTACGAGTCGTTAAGGTACAAATTGCAAGAAGATGGAATTTACAGCCACACGGATTCCTTCAAAAATCTTTAGCAATATAGAGGCCCAATAAAACTATGTCAAGTTGTCCCAAGGTATTGAAATATTCTGACAATCTTCACCATCAATATTTTATTCTAGTAACTGACTGCATGAATGTGCCCTTCATTACTTCTAATCATTTAAACGCATATACTTGGGGATAAATTTCACCTAATGAACCGGAAGAATAAAATAAAATAGAATGTAAAGTAGAATTATAACAACGTAGTGTAACAGGGCATCTGGGTTTGGAATATCATCTTATAGTACCCCATTATAACTAATACAAAAAATAGCATAATTGTGCATGAACTACCGATAGATTAGATGAGAACTCAAAAGGAAACAAAAAATCAAAAAGAACCTGCTCATGATTTCAAGCTGCCATACTATCAAGAGTATAAGCTGTCAATGTTTTGCGGATTGGCCTTAGATTTGCTTTATGACCAGAACATACATAAAATAAATAATAAAAGGAGAAATTTGTTCATCAACTCTAAGTCATCTCTATGAGAACAAATTAAAGAATTCCATGGAAAAAAGTCAATGGAATTATGAAGTCTAGATATTAAGGGATAGATGATATTGTATCATGTTCACCTGTACACAATGTGCTGCACAAGAGGTACATAATTGCTTAACTTCTATCGAGTCATCATCTTAGCAATTAGATGGTAAGCTCTCGGAATAAATCTTATAAACTCTAGTGAGATCTTCGGAACTCACAGTATATAAATGACCAGGCAATGCAAGTGGAAGAACATCATTGATCTCCTCACTTCTCTCTTCTACTGCAGCTGCCTCTCTGAGCTTGCCTTCCTTCCAGAGACTCTTCACAAGAAATTGCTTTGTCAAAGCATCAGGCATCAAATTGGAATTCCTCATATCCTCAAAAACCCTCAAAGCAAGTGCAGCTCTCTCGCACTTGCAGTAAGCACGTATAAGAACCTTGAACATATAAGCGTCAGGCTCTATGCCACTCTGCTTTACCATTCCAAAGAGTCTCTGCACAGTTTTTATATCTCCTTGGAGAGCAAAATGATGCATCAATCCAGAAAAAGTTTGGATATCTGGAAGAATTCCACACAGAATCATCTCATCTAGTATATCTAAGGCCTTAGCATGCATCTTACACTTGGCTAATGTTCTCAAGAGAGAGGAATACAGCAGCATTAGACTACTTTTTGATATGGGACCGCATAGTGCTTTAGCAGCATGGAAAACCTTAAGCGCAGCTTCACCAGTCCCTGAAATGCCATAAAAATCAATAATCAATTTGATTGTGCTGAAGGATAGTCTTATCCCCTCCTTTTTTGTCTTGGACATGAGTTGATCAACCAAATCGACTCGTCCATTGCGAGCTAACTTGGCAAGCATCCTTGATATGGTGTAAATGTCATGACAGAATCCTGGTTGATAAGAAACCCAAGAGAAAAACTGCCATGCTGTTTCAGCTGAACTGAAATTCCTGATCATCTTGGAAACCAATCTAGTTGTCCACACAAATTTCGCATCTTCTAGTGCTGATACCTCTTCTGGTCTCCAATAATTCAAGGCACTTGCCAAAGCAGCTGGGTCGAACCAAGGTCTCAACTGAACGCCATTTTCCTCAGTATCGCAGAGGGCAGAGTCAAGATCTTCATCGCAATAATCGTCATCATCTTCAGAATTAGTATCATTTGTAGATGATTTTATGTTCTTAATCCTTTCATCTGGTAACATTTCTTTAACCAATTCAGCCGTCTCCTCAACGAATCCTGCCTCCTGCATGCGCTGCAATGATGAGTGCATGGCTCGACCTGGCAATATTCCATCATTCCGCATATCATCCAGTAAAGTTTTAACCATATCAAACTGACCAGTGCCAGAGAATGCCCCAACCAAAACAGAGTACTGCCTCAATGTACGTTTTATCCTCATTGAAGGCAGTGTATGAAAAATCTGCATAGCTGAATTCAACTTCCCTAAATTCACGAGGTGCTCAATCATAACTGTGTATGTCCTAGCATTAGGAAGCCCCCCTTCATCAATCATCCTACAGAAAGTCTTCACAGCCTCAAAGTCCTTGTGCGTCTGAGCACAAAGTCCAATGATGATGTTATAAGACTCGGTACACGGACGCTTCTGCAAGGCTCGCCACTCGCTCCAGACACAAAGGACCTCATCAAGGTCCCCAGCAGCAGCATACCAACGCATCCTGTCCATAAAGCTGACGCGTGCAACATTTATGAACTTGCCAGAATTAATGCCGTTAATTAGGGCCTTAAGTTTAGCAGTTTGATGGGATTTTGCAAGAATTTTGGCTAGTGCATGGAGGCTATTTTGGGTATGCAAAAAGTGTGGAATGCTCTTAAGGGTTTCAACCAGGAATAATGCAGAATCCGGAGAGGGAGCTGAACGAAGCGCATTGGTGACCACAAAGGAGTCAAGAGCAGGATCATTTAAAATGGATACAAGCGACTCTGGAGATTTGGATCGGAGACTAAGCCGAATCGAATCAATGAGCCTCGCTCGCTGGAGGTAAAGAGAGACCTTATTTACACAGGGGTTACTAGAAAAATAACTATTTTGTATGGTGAAGGTGTTAAATAGGATTTTGCTATAAAAGAATCCATTCAGATACATAGGCAGCCCCTGCAGACCGCAGTTGGAGTATACTAAGCTAGCCAAAAGAGAAGTAGCTCTAACTCTTATGAGACCTCTGAGTAAACCCATTACACAATATTAGAACCATGCATGTTGAAATTGTAGAATGCCCCTATTAGCATGACACATGAAATTTCTCTATAGTCTGAACCCATGCACACTAATGAAATGTATAAACTAGACCTTTACGGTGACTAGTGTATTAATTACGTTAATGGCTATAGTGTTCTGAAGGAGCGATGTAGAGAAGTAATGGAAATATGGCTATCTTCTGTGAAAACAAATATCAAACACCTAGAGTGCATAGGAATAGGAAAACTAGTCCTACGATTCAAGATTACCTCAAAAGTATAAGCGTAAGTCGGTGATGGGTTCCGTTGTTGGGTGGCAGTAACCAATACTGGGTTGTATCGGGTTTTTATGAGGGCTTCGGCTCCTCCGGGTGTTTTTATATGATCAGTAGTTAAATTTACTGATCTGAGCTGGATCGAAGTTGAGTTGAATGAAGCAAAGCTTGCTAAAACCAATTATCTTAAGCTTAAGTGCAACATTTAATTTAATAAATAATTATACAAAACAAATAAAAAAAATTAGCTCCATCCCCTAATGATGGATACTGGGCTCAATTGTGAAATTTAGAAAATCAGAATTTTAGTCTAAGACGTATAATTTAAAATTATTTCACAATTCCTTCATAATAATGTTAATTACGTGATTTAAAAGCTAGTATATGTCCAAAAAGGGTACATTACAAATTTAAAATTATCTTTCATAATAATGTTAATTACGTGATTTAATTAGTAGAAAAAAATGTAAGCTTTTATGTTTTGGCTTATTGCCTTTTGTAGTAGATTTCTCATTCTCTAATTTTTTTATTTTTTTTTCTTGTCTCAAATAGGGTATCATTTATTTAGTATTTGTTGAATACGATTAGTCTCAATTGAGCTCTTCTGGATAGATATAAAAAATGAATTTAAATTTCACCTATTTATATTTTTACCTGATTAGGGGAGTCAAAATACAAATACTTAAAATTCAAATACTCATGTCGTTTTTGGTCTCAATTTCACTATAAGATTTATTAGTTATGTGGTGAAGATGAATACCACAAAAATATTATATGAAACACAATTTGACGCTATAATGAGATTCTTTCTCTAGTTGAAAAATCATGGCTTGGCTGCTAAGAGCTTCCAAACATTCTCCTCTCTCCTAGTTTGCACATTACACTCCCAGTGACGTATAACAAACTATATGTAGTCCACATTTACACACGCACGTTCACCTGTTACCTTAACACTAATAACTAAATAGCACCACTGTCCTCGGAGAAGACCGTCTTCTATGTTTGTTATAAATAAGAAACCAGAAACAACAGGCAATGTCATGTACAAAAGTAAATTCATTTTTCTTTTCTCTATATAACACAAGTATAACATGTGGTGCTCAAGGTTACATACAGAATGCATCATTTATTGTTTATCGAGTCTCCTGATGTTTCATTTGTGAAAGAAATATTTTGGTCCTGTTGAAGTTATATATTATATATCCGAGGAGGAAGGCAAAGCAGATCGCCAATTAATTTACTAAGGGTAACAGCCTGTAAGTCGAATGTGGTCAAGGGTCCTCTTGAGGCCATACTTGAGCACTGCCTTGTTACCTTCTCTGAATCCATCTCCATAAGCTTTTGAGGTATCTGATTCAATCTGGTGTTTAAAAAAGTCGCCAAGTTTCTTTTCAAACTCGGACCGTTTACCCTTCTTCGACGATGTGGGACCAGAGGATGACGATGATGCAGACGACGACGAAGAAGTTGAGGCAACATTACTACCAGAACCTGAACCAGCCATAATCTCAGAATCCAACCACATATGAGCTAGCACTTGGCAAATACCTTCTTCAACATCTGGACTTAGATTGGGATAACCTACAAATTACTCCCGAATGGTAAATTCAGAGCATGTACGATAGGTTGAACAATCAAAAAAATTTATGGCTAAAGCACCTTTAAGCCGCAGCCATGCATGCATCATCTCATGTGCCAGAATAGATCCAGTCAACAACCTGAATTTATGAGCTTTAGGTTGTACTTCAAGAAGCCCAAGCATGAATTATGACTATAGTCAACAGATAGGAATATTATTACCTAGGGAGACTATACAAAATGAGAATAGCTGTCACTTCGCATCTTCGGATGAGCCTATAAGGCTCTGTAAACATGTCTATAATCCGGTACCCTGCCCCAATCTTAGGCCGCCTTGAAATCTATTTTTTCAGTAAAACATACGTAAAGTCTGAATTTGATAAATAACTATATCTTCAAAAACTAAACCAATCCATAGACAAGATGTCAAGGAAAATATTCATACACTGCTAACGGTTTGTTCTTCTGACAGGCAAAGACCTCTAGTCTCAGGCATGTGATGATGACCCTGCCACAAAAGGAAATTATGAAAATCACCAAGTAGAAAAGCAAAAACAGAAAAATTAAACTTCTCTGGAAATATGATAAATTTAATGCATCTGCCTCACATTCTTTTCTCCCTCCATGGCCTCATTCAGCGCTTGTCTCTCAACTAAGAGCAACGGAATTTGTTGCTCGACTTTCATATTTAATCCTTCATAAAATTCTTGTATTTCAAGGTAAAGAGGTTGACATTCATGTGTATCCATTACAGCAGAGTCCAGGCACTCTAGACATAGTTTCCGACCATCATCTAGTAAAAGATACCTTGTGTCCCTCGGCTGCAAGGGATGAAAAAGGCTTTGAGTTAACACCAATGCAGGAGATCAGAAAGCTTTTTTCTTTTACTGTTTTTTTATCTGTTTCCATTTGCGAGTTTCAAGGGACATTATGAGTAGTGCTATGGGTTTACTTTTCTCTTGTTTGATTTTATTTTTTGTGTTCAAGTTCCCTTTTGTCTTTTTGGTTTCAGAAGACTGTAGGGGAGAGGGAGATATTGGGTGGGTATGAATTTTCAGCAGACCTCCATTCTCTCACAGCTGCAACATCTCGGTGTCCCGTCATGTTCATGTGAGGGGCAGTACTTTTGTTCCCAGAAAGGATGTGCCCTGTACTCAATAAGACCAGCCATATTTGTCGGGATCTGTATGAAATAGAATAAAAGCAAGAAACCCAAGGCACTACATTGTTAGTGCAATAAATAAGAAAATAAAACAACTTATGTTGGATATTTTCTAAATCTGTTGTTATATAATAAATATATTATACTGTTTTAATAACTAACAGATGCATTGGTTCAATGGTAAAAGTGCGATTACTAGTTTGAATAGGTGTAACGTTACACCTTGAACCGGTACAATGGTTCAACTTGGGTCACTAGTTTGAACCGGTGTGATTGCTAGTTTGAACGGGTGTAACATTAAACCAGTGCAATGGTTTGATTTGGATCACTAGTTTGAACCGGTGTGACTTTTAGAAAGGGTGTGTTTGGTTCATATCTTTTCAAATTGAAAATGTGCATTTTCAAAGGGGTGTTTGGAATCCTATAAATGAATTAGAAAACTCTCCTTTGGGATAATAATTCATTCACAAGAAATAAATGCATAATTCTTTTAAAAGAATTTTGGTTTTATTATTTTCTTCTCTCTCAAATTATAGTTTTGAATTAAATATTATCCTGCACATAGTATTTAATACAAATTAATTTATGGGTCTGTTTTATATTGAGAGACAAAATGTTTCATTTAACCTGTAAAAAAATAATTTATATAGAGGGCTTTTTTTTCTTTTCCTTTTAATTAATATATCATGTCTTAAGGAGAGAGTGGCGATACTATTATTATTTTTTTCAAAATTTCGACAATATCCTACGGCGAAAGTTCCAACAATCTTAAGACATTATTCTATGAAGGACATTCTGAAAAATGATGTTAGTCTGAAGGCCACTACATCAAATAATGATATTTTCTTATAACTACGATTGCGGAAATTATTATTATCCAGGAGGAAGTTTCCCAATCAAAGAAAATTCAAAGAAAGAAATGTGAAATCATTGTAAGTGAATTAATTTAAATTTGGCATGATAGTATATATATTTATTGTTTGATAATACTATATGTGACTAAAAATGTATATTTATTTTCTTCCAAATATAATATATGTGATTATATTATTTAGGAGGAAAATAAAGTAATACATATTGATTATTATGTGGGTAGGATAATTTGAGTTCATAATTTAATAAAGGATTGAAAATATAGTATATGCTTGAAATTGTTCCATAAAAAAGGTAATTTGCATATATGTATATTTTAGATTAATCATACCATTAAATTTTGTAATGGGTTATTGATAATACTATGCTTTAAAAATATTTATGAATATTAAATTTTGCACATATATAGTATTTGGTATGATGTTCAAGTATACATAAAATTTATGTATTATGGTTAATAACTAATGAGTAGATTTTATATCTACTAATTTGGTATTCTTAACTTTTTTATTATCTTAACCGATAATTCTTATAGTGTTTTAGTATTATTTTGGAGCATTTTAGTATTTATATGCATATAACAATTTCAGCCTATGATAGTGTAATTCAGGTTATAATTGTCATATGTTTAGCCTTAATATGAAGCTACAAGTAATAAAGTTCATGAGGCGAAAGCTTGGTGAGAGGAAAATACAAGTATATGGACTTCATGTGGAGAAAAGGGACAAAACAGGCGCATATAAAGGAAAAAGAGAAACGGCCAGGGACTTGTAAGCCGCGGCGCCCTAGAGCATGAGTTGCAGCGCTGGCCCTTTACAATTAGTCAAAGTCACGGCGCTATGCTGCTTTTTCTCATGCGCATGGCCTCATGCGCTCGGTAAGATAGGGAGTTTAATTTGATTATTTTATTCCTGATTTTGTTGGATGCGTGATAATTGAAGTTTGGAGGGTTTCAAACTCCTCAGGCTGAAAACTTTGACATGTTTACGTTATCATACAATGTATGGATTGAATACTTATTATTAGAGATTCACTAGAAGACTAATAATTAATGATTCATTATTGTTATTAGTTTTTGGCTTAGGTTTTGAAGTACGTAGAAGAATAAGGAGATTATTCCAGAGGCAGGAAGGAGCTTAGAAAGGAAGATTGAATTCATCAAAGTTTATTTCTTTCTTCTCTATTCTTGTTTCTTGTACTCTAGAATGACTGTTGATAAACTACAGATGTTTTTAACTTTGATTATTAACTAAATTCTTATTTAAGGATTCAATGGAACCGATGATGATTTGAGTTAATATTTATTCTTTCTTTTATTTAAATTGATTATGGATGGATTGTTTATTATATCTTGTGTTCAATGTTATAATTGCCCGATCAATAATTATTATATGGATTTAGATGAAATTTGACAATGGATTCTAAAATAAGATTTGGATTAGTAACTTGTGATTAATAATTCTTCCTAGAAATGAATGCTAATTTGTAGATCGGTATAGGAATATACATGTACACCGCAAAGCAACATGTTGAAAATGATTATTAATGCATTTATTATTATTATTTCTCATAGGAATATAGTGAAATTAATAATAATAGATATGCTATATAATTATTTGGAAAATGATTATATAAACTATTAGTGATTTTCTGTCGGTAATTCTAATTAATTAATTTAATAAAAGAAGAATAATATTAATTAAATGATTCATCAGGTGAAATTGATTCCTTGATCTTTTTATTCATTGAATTCGTAGTTCATTAGTTGTTTTGTCTTATTAATTCATTCATTGAAGATTTCAATTGTCTAGATAAAATTAAACTGATGCATGATTAGTAATTAGGTTATTAAGTTTATTATTCGCTCTTCGTGAGAACGATACTCTATTTGTCACTATATTGCATAAGTGATCACGTATACTTGCGTGTAATTGCTAGAAGTATTTTTAGGCAAACAAGTTTTTGGCGCTGTTGCCGGAGAGCAAGTTAATATCTTAATTTTTTTAATATTAATTTCCATCAGTTAGTTTTAATTTATACTTTATTTTTGTTTTACGTAATTCGTTTCTTGTCGTATGTGCTTTTGACTCGTGCATGCAAACGCGGTCAAAACAGCCAGAATTGTTATCATACGAGGACGATATTGAAAAACGGTTTCAACGGTTGCTTAAGTATTGCAAGGACATAAAGGAGAAAATGGCTGCTGAGAATGAACAGAAATCACTTGAGGACTATGTTATGTCACAAGTGATAGAAATTCATTCGAGTATAAGGAGACCGGTAATCAATGCAAATAATTTTGAGATCAAACCAGGAACAATTCAAATGATACAGAATTCAATTCAGTTCAGAGGTCTACCGAATGACGATCTGAATGACCATCTTGGAGATTTGTGATACTTTCAAATATAATGGAGTTACAGATGATGCGGTGAGATCGAGACTCTTTCCTTTCACACTTTATGATAAGGCGAAGAGTTGGTTGCATTCGTTACCAGCAGGTTCAATCAGTGACGGAACCAGAACCATTTCATAGGGGGGCAAAATACATCAGTAATTTTTTTTTATTTATTGACGTTTGAAGTGAGTGCTTCTTTCAAACATTTCATCATAATTTCATCAATTAACCTAATTTAATAATTTCAATTAACCTAATGAGATTATGGGAAATAAATTAAGTACCAACACTCCAACAGTAACAATACAAGTATATCTCCGTAAAATTACGAAAATTAAATTACTAAAAGATTAAAGATGTAAACATTAAATTATTAAAATTCATCAAAAATCTTTCTCTTAGGATTCTCAAAAGCCAAACAAAGGTAAAAGAAAAGAAAATTAATTTGAAATAATTGAAAAATTAAAACAAACCTAAATTAAAGAAAAATTTTGAGCAATTAGAATTGGAGCAAAAGAAGGCCCAAGTAAGATTTTGATGAATTTTGAAATTAGAAGACATAAATAAGCGAGGGAGCAAAGGAAGGCCCAAGCAATTAGAATTAGAATTAGAATTGTAGCAATTAAACTTTGAAAGATAAAACCTCCTCCTGTTGCAGATAAGCCACTAAGACCAAAGAAGAAGAAGTCGTAGGAGGCCCCAGCAAAGGGCCCCTCCCCGCCCCCCTCTACCTCTACCTCTACCTCTACCTCTACCTCTAGTTCTGCTGTGCTACCTCTCTCTCATCAAGCGGATGCCCCACCCGCCTTCTAGTTCCTGGCCAGGTTCAATTATTACATGGGATGACTTAGCACAAAAATTATTGGCAAAGTTCTTTCCACCAACAAAAACAGCGAAAATGAGAAATGAAATCACTTCATTCACACAGTAGGACTCCGAATCATTATATGAAGCATGGGAAAGGTTCAAGGATATGTTAAGAAGATGTCCACATCACGGACTTCCTAAATGGCTGCAAGTTCAAACTTTCTACAATGGATTGTTCAATATCACTTGAACTAGTATCGACGCAACTGCAGGAGGGGCATTGATGAGTAAGACTTTTGATGAGGCATACGATTTGTAGTTAGAAACAATGGCTGCAAACAACTATCAGTGGCCAACAGCTCGATTGAACCAACCGAAAACATGAGGAAAATTGGAGGTTGATGCGTTAACAACTTTAGCTGCTCAAGTTGCAACATTGACAAAGAAATTTGATTAATGGGGTACACCATCAGTTCAACAGTTAGTTGCAGTATGTGAATTAAGTGCAGGGAATCATCAAACAAGTTAGTGTGCAATCAATACGGAAACAGTGAATTTCATTGGTAATAAATAAGGCATGTACTCTAATATGTATAATCCAGAGTGGAGGAATCATCCGAATTTTTCATAGAGCAATAATCAGAATCAAACTTTAGCTCCAAGACAAGATTTTCAAAGTCAAGCTCAACACCAACAGGAAAGGAAGTCGAGTTTGCAAGAGTTACTGATTAAATGCATTGCTCATAATGACACGAGACTTAACAATGTAGAAGGATCACTTCGCAATTTAGAGACTCAGATGGGACAGTTGGCAAGTGTGGTGAATAAAATCGTCCACAAGGTGGTCTCCCAAGTGATACCGAAGTTAATCCGAGAAAAGAAAGTCATGAGCAGTGCAAGGCTATTTCATTGAGGAGTGGTAAGAGTTTGCAAGAAAATGATAACATACCCTCAGGTAAAATGGAAAATGAGAAGGAAGAAGAGAGCAAAGTTGATTCAAACAAGAGTGAAGAGATTGAGAATGATGGGGTAAACATGAAGCATAACGAGGTTAACAAGACACAAAGATACCTCCCGTGCTATATCCCCAACGCTTGAGAACTCACAAACTCGATTATCAATTTTCAAAGTTTTTGGAGGTTTTTAAGAAGTTACAAATCAATATACCTTTTGCAGAAGCATTAGAACAAATGCCGAAGTTCAGAGATTTTGTCAAAGAAAAGGAGGATAGGTGAATATGAGATGATCGCTTTAACCGAAGAATGCAATGCCATTATTCAGAAGAAACTACCAACTAAGCTGCAAGACCCGAGAAGCTTTACAATACCATGTACAATCGAGAAACAGTTTGTTGGGAAGCTCTATGTGATCATGGGGAAAGCATTAATCTCATGTCGCTATCCATTTATGAAAAGCTTGGACTAAAAGGAGTGAAACCGACTAACATAACTCTGCAATTGGCGGATCGATCAATTACACATCCAAGAGGAGTGATTGAAGACGTATTGGTAAAGGTTGATAAGTTTGTATTTCCTGTTGAATTTGTAATTCTTGATTGTGAAGATCGAGAGGTCCCACTCATTCTGGGCTGACAGGGAGAACTTTGATAGATGTGCGGAATATGGAAGTCACTATGAGAATCAATTATCAACAGATTAAGTTCAAAGTGTTTGATACCACCAAGTTTCCAAATGAGGTAGAGGAATGATATTTGGCAAAAGAAAGCATAGTTAATGAGACAGTGATAGGTGATGGGCACTAAGAATAAAGGAAAGCAAGACATGGAAGAAAAAGGGCAGACTATGAAGGACATGGCATGTGCAATCGAAGGCATTCCAACCACTTCAAACGAGCTCGAGTAATGGAAAGGAAAAAGTCAGGTTGATGATTTAAAAACAAGCGCTACTAGGAGGCAACCCATGGGTTAAATTTAGAATTATATTGAATTTTAGTTCAATTATTAGTCATGCAAATTGTTACAATTAATTAATTTAAATCACGATAGCAAATTAATGAATTTTTAATTTCAAGTGACGTGCAATCAAAGAAAAAGCATGCCACAATTTAAATGTGGATGAGTAATGCAATGGCGAGGCAAAACATGAAATGACAATGAAAAGAATAGCGATGAATGGCTAAGTTAGGGTCGCGGTGCTCCAGTGCGAATCAGCAAACTCGAGTTAGCACATAAGCGCATTTCACTCAACTTCTCCCACACAGTCAGCCACATACTCCCCAACTCAAAACACAAACTCCCCCATACAAACCCAAATTCATCCCCACTTTCAAAAACCAACTTCAAAGGACTTCCAAGTGCACTCAAACTCAGCATTATAAGTTCTATCAAACAACAATTTAGAGGATTGCAAGGACAAATCAAGAGTTATATATTTGGAGAAGGAATTGAAGTCCAAAATCATTAATTTTTCATCTTCTGCAAATCAAAGAGGTAATTGGTACATGTAAGCTTTCTTCTTCATCCTTGTGACTTGTAACTGATTTTCACTAGTTGGATATATTGTTTGGGTGTGATACATCAATCAGAGGGATTTGAAGAATTTAAAAGCTTTGAATTTGGGCGCACTGCAAGGTGTTCGGTAGATTGTCCCAACAAAAAACTTCATCAATTTCCTTGGTTTTCAAGCATTGTTTGGCATCCAAATGGCACCCAAAAGACAACATGTTTCCGGGTCTTCATCTAGAGCTTCAACCATCTATGATCACACACGCTTTGTGAGTGAATCCGCATCCGAGCGGTTCCATGCCTACCTCGTCAACAAAAATCTAATTCAAGAGCGTGGCTTGGTGCGACAAGATCACAATGGACGAGGAATACGAGCAATTATCAATGAGCGTGGATGGGGTGTCTTAACATCACAACCCGACGTTGTGGTACTTTCAATTGTGAAGGAGTTTTACGCCAATGTGACGGAGGCTAGGGACAAAATTGCTATCATTCGAGGCAAGTCGGTGCCATTTGATAGTGTGGCAATCAACGCATATTACAATCTTGCACCGATCGAGGATGACGAGTACACTTAATAAAGGCAGGAAGAGCTTGACTGGGATGAGGAGATCAAATGTTTATGCAAATCAAGGGCACAATGGACTATCAGGGGTGAGGGTGAGGAAGCGACCTCCTTTTCAAGGAGCGAACTAAGCATATATTGGTAAGGCTTGGTTTAATTTCATATGTGCAAAATTGATGCCTTCTTCACATGTTTCAAATGGTATCAAGTCTAGAGCATGTCTTCTGTTTGCCATTGTCACTAGAAAAAGTATTGACGTGGGAAAAGTCATCTACGAGTCGATCCTCCATGCATTGAGGGGTGGTTCCACCGATGGATTTCCACACCCATCACTCATATGTGGGTTATGTATGAACGCAGTGATGGTTTGGACCGTAGATGAAATTTTTGAACAACCAAAGGCAGTATTGGACAACAACATCATAGACCGGTTCAAGGAATGGGAAGGAGGCATCCTGAAGCCGAGAGGTGCAGGTTATATTTTAGATGATGATGTTGTTGCTGCCACTGCCGAGGCTACCATTGTTGTTGGACGTGTTGGAGGTGCAGGTCCATCTCAGCCTGCTAAGCATGTTGGTCGAGGTTCAGCTTCTCCATCAGGGGTTTCATCGGATCTTTTGTTGAATGAGGTTAGGGCTTTACGTGGCGCTATAGACAACTTAGAACGGGGCCAGAAACAACTGTTGAGGTTGTCTTGCCAACAAACACGCTAGGTGGATCAAATAGCGGGACAAGTCGATATATTCGTGGATTACACGAACGAGGTCATCACTACCTTTTCCAATCACTTCAATGTGACCGGTTCGAATCCTATCCATTTCTAGCCACCACTGGTGTTCCCTGACATTAGAGACGAAGGAGACCGACAGGCGACAACCTTCCAGAAGAGGATGACTGATGCCTCAGGGAGGTATGATTTGATGTATTACATTGAGGGCAATGTAATACTTAAGTTTGGGGGGATTGATACTTTTGGTTTAGTTTAATTTGGTTAATACTTTTGGTTTGATGGTTTGGTTTGGTTAAAACTTATTTTAATTTGCTAAGATAGTTTGTTTTAATTAGTTGTTAATATGCATGTTAATTAGGATTTGATTTATGTTTAATTCGGTATGTTAAGTAGGATTTGATTTTTATTTGCATTTGTTAGTTTAATTATTTTGCATGTTAGTTAGGTTCATTTTGCATGTTTATATTACATGTTTAAATCTGAGTAAAAAAAAGAATAAATGAAATAAGGTAGTGAATTTTGGAATAGTCGATGATAAGAAATGATTATACTTTGTAGGAAGTTAGTGTTAATTTTGAATATCGAGTTAGTAGTCGATCTTGCGTAGTTATGATCCCTACATATATTTAGAGCACTATTATCCCAACGCGAGTAATTGTATCTTAGGTTATAGTTTGAATCCTTGGTAGATGTTGTCAAAACGGTAGGATGGTATTTTAGTTTTAATTGAAGTAGGGGTAGTCATTTGTTCAAGTTTGGGGGCATTATGGTTGAAAAGAAAAGAAAATTGCATTCTTCCAAGAGTTATGAATATATGGTGGAGTGAAAATGAGCTTAAAGAACACTCCTTGATAAAAATAAGAATGAGATGGAGCACGCACTCGTTCAATTGAATGTGAGAAGGATCGTAAAACACACTCACCATGGAAAATATATAGAACGGTATGTTGAAATGTATCTAGGAAGAAGAGCTAAGCAATAGGAAAACTTAATCTTTCTAAGGTATGATTGATTGAGGTAGAGGTTGCACACACACACTGTGGGATCATAATTATTGTGAATTGATGGCAAAGGTGATTGATAAGCTTATGCGTGGTTTAATTGTTGCTAAGGATTATTAATGTATGATCTTGGAGGCTATATTCAAAATTTATATTTTAGTTCATTAGTAGATTGCATTTTAGAAATTTTAGGGTTGAATTTTGTTTTTAGTTTTGCTTGAAGGCAAGCAAAGATTTAAGTTTGAGGGTATTTAATAACAAGATTTTATATTTACTAATTTGGTATTCTTAACTTAATTATCTTGCTAATTCTTGAGTGTTTTTAGTATTATTTTAGTGCATTTTAGTATTTATATGCATATAACAATTTCAGCCTATGATAGTGTAATTCAGGTTATAATTGTCATATGTTTAGCCTTAATATGAAGCTACGTGTAATAAAGTTCGTGTGGCGAAAGCTTGGTGAGATGAAAATACAAGTATATGGACTTCATGTGGAGAAAAGGGACAAAGCAGGTGCATAAAGGCAAAGAACAAACGGTCAGGGACTTATAAGCCACGGCGCCCTAGAGCATGAGTCGAGGCGCTGGCCCTTTACAATTAGAGAGCCGTGACGCTCTTAGTCAAGGCCGCGGCGCTATGCTGCTTTTTCTCAGGCGCGTGGCCTCACGCGCTCGGCAAGATAGGAGTTTAATTTGATTATTTTATTCTTGATTTTGTTAGATGTGTGATAATTGAAGTCAGGAGGGTTTCAAACTCCTGAGGTTGAAAACTTTGACATGTTTACATTATCATACAATGTATGGGTTGAATACTTATTATTAGATATTCAGTAGAAGACTAATAATTAATGATTCATTATTATTATTAGTTTTTGTCTTAGGCTTAGAAGTACGTAGAAGAATAAGAATTTTATCAGAGATTATTCCAAAAAGGCCGGAAGGAGCTTAAAAGGAAGATTGGTTTCATCGGTTTCTTTTTTTCTTCTCTATTCTTATTTCTTGTACTCTAGAATGACTTTTGATAAACTACTGATGTTTTTAGCTTTGATTATTAACTAAATTTTTATTTAAGGATTCAATGGAACCCGATGATGATTTGAGTTAATATTTATTCTTTTTTTATTTAAATTGATTATGGATGGATTGTTTATTATACCTTATGTTCAATGTTATAATTGTCTGGTCAACAATTATTAGATGAAATTTAACAATGGATTCTAAATTAAGATCTGGATATAATAACTTGTGATTAATAATTTTTCTTAGGAGTGAATGCAGGGACGGAGCCAGGATTTGTTCTTTGGGGGAGCCAAAAAAATTTTTAACATCATAAAATATATTCATCACTAAAAAGTAAAATTTCACTATTACAAAACATATTTTTTACTAAAACAAAAATAATATAGTAATAAAATTTGCTTTGACAAAGATAATAAAACATAGCAAAAAAAGCCTTTTAAAACATATCAAAGCTTCATCAGAACTTAGGGCCATAGCCTTACAAAATTTTCAAAACAACCCAAATGTACAAGTGAATTTTATAAAATTTTCAAACTTTGAGGGTGAGTTTTACAAAAATTTCAAACCTTGGGGGCGTGGCCCTCTCGAATATACATGTGGCTTCGTCCCTGAGTGAATGTTAATTTGTAGACGGGATAGGAATATACATGTAGACCGCAAGCAACGTATTGAAAATGATTCTTAATGAATTTATTATTATTGTTTATCATAGGAATATAGTGAAATTAATAATAATAGATATGCTATATAATTATTTGGAAAATGATTATATAAACTATTAGTGATTTTCTGTTGGCAATTCTAATTAATTAATTTAATAAAAGAATAATAATATTAATTAAATGATTCATCGGGAAAATTGATTCCTTAAATCTTTTTATTCATTGAATTAGTAGTTCATTAATTGTTGTCTTATTAATTCATTCATTTAAAATTTCAATTGTCTATATAAAATTAAACTGGTGCATAATTAGTAATTAAGTTAAAGTTTATTATTCGCTCTTCGTGGGAACGATACTCTATTTGTCACTATATTGCATAAATGATCACGTATACTTGTATGTAATTGTTAGTAGTATTTTTAGGTAAACAATAACCATATATTATGATCATGGATTATGGTCAATTTTAAGTTTATCAAGGCAATAAGAGTTTCTCTCAAGGAAAAAGTGATACTGCCTAGTTTTAGATTAATGTTTTTAAATTGTATCAAGTCTAGATTAATGTTCATGGTTCACTTTCAAAGTGAGTGATGGTCCAAAGTATTGTAATCTTTACATATAGATTAAGCATTATCTTGGTATTAAATATAATACGGTTTATAACTTCATGTTAGGACCAGTCAATTTATAAAGTTATTGTCAACATATCTCAGTTTGAGATAGTAATATGTAAATTAACAACGGTACACATGATTTGTGACATTTAATTATGTCGAGTCAATGTAAGTTTGACCAAGTCCTTGCACTAAGTGTCCTAGGCAAGGAGGTTGAATTATGTGTATGTTAAATTAATTTTGAGAGATACGACATGGAATTCAATAATAAAGTTTAAATTTTATCATTTTATGATAATGGAAGTGATTGACTTAAGTGTCTGGTATTAGAGATATCTCTATAGCATAAGTTAATTGATAGTTATGATAATGTGGTGACTTGCTAAGAAAGTTAAAACATGCCGATATAAGACATGACTATGTGAATGAAAGCTTGATAGTAATAAAGTAATATAGTCATTATCTTTGTTAAAACCAAAGTAATTTGGTGGATCCGGGTTACAAAAGTCCTGGATTGTTATGGAATAATTCTATGGAGATGGGTTTAAAACCTTTGAATGAGAGGTAACCTATAAGTGGAACCCAACTAAATATTAGAGTAACATCTAGCATATTGGTTCAATGGAAAAAATACTTATAGTAATAACCAATTATACACTAGATAAGTATGAAGAATAAATTCTTCGAAATCATCTCAAAGTTAGTGTATGCTTGAATGGAGAACAAAGAGGGTGGGATAAACCTTTAATGAATCTATGTCCGGTTTGAAAGATGCAGGTCATAAAAGTGCATTTGATTAGATTCACCTATGCAAGTGAAGAAAGTGGAGTCGTTTCTATGAGACTTAAACTTGTCTCTAAGTCACTTACAAAACCCAAGAGATAAACACAATGCCATAAATGTGTTGGGTTTACTTAAACTATGATGGATATAATATGTCTATTGAGCAAGATATCACTTTAAGATTTCCTAGTTCAAAGCCAAGGCTACTAAGAATTCTGATATTATGTGATATAGATTATGTAAAGGTTCAAGTCGAAAGACACTCTTATGTATGATATGCCTCAAGAGAGAGAAGAAGGTTGACAAAATAAAGTTATAGGATTTTGAAAATGGGGGCAGATTGTTGAATATTTTTAAAATCTGTTGTTGTATAATAAATATATTTTATTGTTTTAATAACTAACAGATGTATTGGTTCAATAGTAAAGTTGTAATTACTAGTTTGAATAGGTGTAACGTTACACACGATTCAACTTGGGTCACTAGTTTGAACCGATGTGATTGCTAGTTTGAACGGGTGTAACATTGAACTGATGAAATGGTTCGATTTGGGTCACTAGTTTGAACCGATGTGACCCTTAGAAATGGTGTGTTTGGTTCATATCTTTTCAAATTAAAAAGGTGTCTTTTCAAAGGGGTGTTTGGAATCTTATAAATGAATTAGAAAACTCTCATTTAGGATAACAATTCATTCACAAGAAATGAATACATAATTCTTTTAAAAGAATTTTGGTGTTATTATTGTCTTCTCTCTCAAATTATAGTTTTGAATTAAATACTATCTTGCACATAGTATTTAATACAGATTAAATTTTGGGCATGTCTTATCTAGGAGACGAATTCGCTGTAATCCTGTGTAGTATATAGAGGGCGAATACTATAGTGGACTTCCATTCGATTCAGGTAGTACTATTATTTTTTTTTTTAGAATTTCGACAATGTCCTACGGCGAAAGTTCTAACAACTTATGTGTCTAAGTATCATAGTAATGTAAGTTTATATATATATATATATATATATATATATATATATATATCTCACAAGTAAAAATACCATAATGTCAATTACTGATAAAAGAAATTGTGATCTGTTTTGTTTCTTTTTTCTTTCTTTGGAAGTAAAAGGAATCGTGATGTGTAGACCTCAAAATAAGTAAGCACTTCAGACAAGAATGGAAATATGTCAGAGATTATGAGCCTTTCCTGGTAACCAAAGTATTAACGAAGATTAACCTATTATTTAATTCAATGCTTGAATATAACAATGGGCAGTTTGAAAATTCTTACCTAGAGTAGCTACAACAGTCGTGCCTGAGGATCTCAAAATGTCATTAAACATCAGTATGTACTTTAGTTTGTAACCAAACATTTGCATACAATGTTTTGATACTACTGTTTATAGGTGATTCATCAGAGAAGTCGGCCAGAAATTCCATTATACAAAGGAAAAATGAGTATCTAAAATGTAGCACAAAATATATTACAGAGAAGTTGATTCTGTCGCTATATATATTAAATTACGATAACAACTGCAACCAAATCAAATGTCTAATTTTTATTTAAAAAATAAAGAAATGTTTGTATCGAGTGCAGAAGGCTCCCACAAATAGCAAGGTATAGTGAGGATCACCTGCCTGATTTGTATATATAACCTGTTATATTTCCTCCTTGTATTTTTTTCTTTAGGTCATTGTTGAATGAAAATACTATTTTCACAGACTATTTCTATTCATTTATCAATGGTTAGACAATGTGATGGGACTTCCATTCCAAGTAAAGTAAGACTTGAGAATCCATCAGCATGCAGTGCTTTAAATAGATCATCAGAAATTATTCTAGCAGCCTGAATATACTCTTCTCCAATTTTTGCAAAATATAGTTAATATTCGTCACATAAGATAGACACTTACATAGTTCTTGCAAACATCACATCTTGGATGATGACGCTCCTTGTGGCAGGACTTGTGGAAAGGGCGATTCTCAGACATAGAAAACTGCAGAGATTGACAGTGAATATCATATTAACTACACCATTCAAGCAAACTTAATATTAGGTTTAATATTTTTAGTCTTATGCATAACAACTCCTACAGCGGCCAACACTAGAAGAAAGCAACAGAAAATTCCAATACTTTGTTAGCCAAATCTGGATCATTTTTGCACCTCATGATCAGATATAGGTCTATTGCAAGCGTGACATCGAAAACATTCTGGATGCCAAACAGCTCCCATGCAACTCAAAAATCGTCCATGACCAATTTCAGTATTGCAACCTGCACAAATCCTACAATCACATATTGTTTAGATAACAAGGTCTGAGTTCATATGGTCTACAAAATTTAGGAATAATTATTTATTTATTTATTTTTATTATTATTATTATTATTATTATTTTCTTTTATAGAGTATTTTGCCCCAAACAAGCCATTTACACTCCAAATTAAATTCCATATTCCATATCTATTATTTTATATAAGGTTGGCTTGTCACTCCAGCTTTATTGGTGGTTTAGTGATTTAGTTTGCAATGTATGTCCTTTCAAATTACATAAACTACAAGCACAACCAAATTATACTATGTCAACCACAAGTAACCAGTTCTTCTAAAATTATTCTACCAATCACTGTCAGTTTAAGAGATTGCAAGTTCATGGTGACGCCTCATCTTTATTATATTTCTGGAACTATTTGATGTGGCAGAAATCCAAAGAAGCAACTAGTAATAACATTTTTCAACCTGTGAACATCATGGAGACAAAAGCATGAAAGCAACTTGCAGTTAATATCCTGAATTGTATTTTATCATACTGAGTACTGAGGAAACCTGTTTCCTTATTCAAACATATAACTCCAAACCAAGATACATCAACATGCACCACTTCTAATCATTACCGACTCTAGTAGTACATGTGGCCAAATAAAGTAAATTATGGAAAAAATAGACATCTTGGAAAGTAGAGTGTCATCTAACTTTTAAGAAGTTGCAGCTCCATATGATTGCAAACTCAGGGTTTTAGAAAATCCATAGGCTGTTTCACATCTTGATAGTTCTTAATGCAAATCTAAATAGGTAAATATTTAAGCCATGTACTCACAAATGAAATCAGATGGAAACATGTACACACACACATATATATATATATAAAGCAGGAGGGAGATAGATTAAGTTTATGTAATAAAGTCGGCAGGAAGATTAATTTTACCTGTGCCCAGATGGATAGAAGTAAGGATAAGGTTGAAACAAGTTTCCATAATCATATTGAGGTGGAGACTCCACGTTCAAACTTTCTTGAAGAGCTTTGGCAAGCTGTTCATCTTCCTCCACGTGTTTGGCAAGCTGTACATCTTCCTCCACATGTTTGGCAAGCTGTTCATCTTCCTCCAAAGCTTTGGCAAGCTGTTCATCTTCCTCCAAAGCTTTGGCAAGCAGTTCATCTTCCTCCACAGATTTGGCAAGCTGTTCATCTTCCTCCACATGTTCAACATCTAATAATTAACAGATGATTAGAACCAAAGATGACATTACCTTAAAATTTGCCTTGTGAGCGTCTAAATGAAAATGAAGTCAACAGTCATACAGAGTTCTCCCATGAGTGAAAAATGTAGATCCAGGCAAAGAATCTGCAGACTTTCATTTGACAAAGTAACTTCAATCTGAGAGTGATACTAAAAAAAATCACGAATTTAGGTTACTCAAAATATCATAAGAGAAGCACCAATACCTAAGAAGGGGGCATTTGTTGTTTGAATAAATTTTATCTTAAAAAGAGTTTGATAAATTGATACTTCTTGGTCCATGTTAGTATATAATCTAGAGTTATTATTCTAATAGCATGATTAAAGGGAGATTCCATGATCAATGGAATGTACTACAGTTCTAAGCCTATATAAAGGCTCTCTATTGTACATCGTAAGATATATAATAGAAAATATTTTCCCTTCTTTAATAGAAAAATTAGGTGATTCAGTTATGGTTTTTTTTTGTTAGAGTTGAAGTTTTTTTTATATTTTTTTCTCATTTTATAAAAGACGGCATGTCCAAAGTAGTTAATTTCTTAAGTTGAAATATGTAAATGGGTTTTTGATTAGAGAGCAAGGATTTTCATGGGGTAGAGGCTTGAGGAAGGCGTATGTCCTTCGATTTGTTGGGAGACTTAAGAGTCCTCCGTTATTGAGGAAGGCAACGAGTTCTTTATTGTTTTTGTTGGAGATAAGTGTTATCCGTTATTAGGTGCACATAATATCTTGGAAAGTGGATGTGAAGTTATGTATTGAGGGTGAGAATCAACTTTGGACATACATATCATTTTTTATTTTTTCTTTCTTTTTTTTTATTCGTGCAAATTGAAGAGGGCCTCAATTTGAGGGGAGTATTGGAGATAAAATATTTTCCTTTTAAGTTTGGTTTGAATCTTTTTAGTTTTAGGATTATGTTTTGTAACAAGTTTATAACTTTCAGCTTGAGGGGGTGTTAGTAGATAATCTAGAGAATTCTAGGATATTATTCTAATAGCTAGATTTTGGGAGATTGCATGATTAAGGGATGATTGATTTACTTTCCAAATGTACTGCAGTTCTAAGCCTATATAAAGGCTCTCTATTGTACATTGTAAGATATATAATAGAAAACATCTTCTCTTCTTTATTTCTCAGTCCAAAATCTCACCTAATTCTCATTAAGAGGATTTAGTTTAGGGCAAATTATACATGTTGCCATAACAGAGTAAAAAAGAACAACATGAGATAATCAGACAAATGAAAATCAATATTTCCATTATCCTTGATTTACAAACTAAGATATTGAAGTGAAAGAACTTCTGATATGTAGAAAAGGAGTCCTGGATGCTGGCAACAAAGAAAATACATTATGTAGGTAGGACTAACAGAGCCTTACTAAGCTTCTAGTAGTATTGTATTTCCTGATAAATTTGTAAGTACCTGGCAATGGAATTCTTTTAAAAGAGTCATAAGAACAAATCTCTTTCGTATTCATAACTAATAGCAATGCAACTTACCAATTACTTTTATTCCTTTCTCATCTTCTTCTGCAAGGGAAAATGCAATAGCAAGATCAATATCTTCTTGCTCAAAATCGGACCATGCATCCTACATCAAGTCCCAGAAGAACAAGAATGCAACACAAGAAGAATATAATGAGAACTACATCATAATATATGAACAATGCGAAAACTATAGAGCAATTTTTCAAATATATGTTTGATCTACTACCAGGAAAGGACCAGCCTAACTATATGAAACATGAGCTAGCCATCAAATGATAAATCTAAGCAGCAGAAGCACTGATTACCACTGAAGTAGGACCATCCCAAATTTTCTCATCTTCATCTTTCCCGTGATATTGCCCGTCTGAGATTTTATGGCTGGATCCTTTCAGAATCTTAGTTAGCCAGCCCATATCACAGTTTCCACTCAGTGGATTGACAAATTATCGCCTGCATGCGAAAATAATTTTATAGGCAAGGAAAAATTAAGAGATCTCCTACTATTTTTTTAATAAGAGATCTCGTACTACTACAGATCAATTTAGTAACACGGGCATAATAATGTGGCAATAGATTCTTCATAAATGTCAATTGGGCATTTTTTTTCTTCTGAAAAACATTCCCAAATTTGTTTTGGACAAAGATGAAGATAAAAGTGGAAGGAGATATATTCAAATAATATTTCGGTTGTCACAACACTCAAACAAGTAAAATCACTTGAGTAGATATTAAAACAGTTGCATCATAATCTGATCAGTTCTGAAAAGGAAAAAGAAATTCATACAGCATACAATTGATCATCCTCTCCAACAGAAAGGAAAGGAGAAAGAAGCCAAATAAAAAAAATTAAGGAACGAGGAACTGAAGCCAAGTTCACCACAGGCTAAAAGAAAAACTGTAATTCAACTATGCAAGTGATTCAGATGAGTTCACAATAAATATTTGAATATCTGAAGAGTTACATAGTTCTCAATTAAGACCAAACAAGTGGTTTTTCACCACTATCAATAAGAGAATCAAATCGTTGGAAGGATTATGAACAATTATAAAATACCAAGTCAACCCTCATCTTCACTTATCCATCAGATAAGAAATTAGGTCAAGTAAACCAATGTAAAAGAGAAAAGGGGAGTGGGGAAATGGATTCTTTTAGATAGATAGATGGGTCTTAGTCATAGTGCAAAAGTTGCCATAAACTGAAGAATCATGTGCCACAAACTTTACCTCAAAAAATTCAAGAATCTGTTGACCCAATTGAATCTGATGAATTCCAGATCAAATTGAGAGCCCAATTCACTTGGAAGCATAGTCACATAAGAATTTTTTTAATTTTCCCTCATACCCTCTACTTGTACAGTCCTGACAAAATCAAATTACTGTAACTCGATATACCCAGAAAAAGAAAAGGTCGGATGAACATTCCAGGGGAAAGAAAGAAAACGATAAAGTACTTAAAACTTACGCAAAAGTACAGGTGAGAAAGCAGAATTAAAAAATGGGGAAAAAGTTGAGATCATATGCTCATCTATACCTTCCTTATAGGATGAAAAAGGTATCAAAGCTGAGATGGGTATCCATTTTAAGACTTTATAGTGGGACCTTACTCCATTTTTTCCACCATTAGTTCACTACAGGTCAAAAATCCCAAACAGTTTTACCATCGCATAGACAAAGCGCCATGACTGAAGAGAAGATCATACATTAATACTATCAGCCTCCACACAGTCATCTGTTGGCTTTATTAGGTGAGTAATCATAATTTATTCATTTATTTTTTTTTATTTTTCTTCTTTTGTGATTTGTGGCAGATTTTAGAATTGTTGTACTGCAAATTACCGACTCAATATGTTTTGCCAAGTGGGCAAATGACCGGAAACCTATAACTGAAAAAGTTCGTATCACTGCTCTACTGTCTCTGGCTTATTTTCTACCATCTGAAGTACTAGTACTTGTTAATGTGTAGTATAAGTTCCAAATAGACATGCACAGGTCGACCTGCCTGACTTGGGTCTGCGAAGTTCAGGTCATGATTGCTACTGTGGTCTAGTTAGACCTAGGGATGCTTGTCGGTAAAAAAAATTAAACCAGTACCGAAAATTTCGAACCGGTATTGATCCGAAATTACCGGAAAAACAATAACCAAAATTGGTACTGAATTACCGGTTTCCGTACTGGTTTTTTCGGTTAATTTTCGATTATAATTATTAATAATAATTAAATAATTTTTTTTAATAGATTAACAATTTATTTTAAAACTAAGAAATCATTAACTATTAATAATAATTAATATATAAAATAAAACTACAAAACATTATTAATATATAAAAAAAATTAATAAAACTACTATTATATAGAATTATTAATATATTAAAAAATTTATTTAATATATAAAACTACAAAACATTAACTATTAATTATTATATTATTAAATTTTAATTTTTTCTAAATATTTTAGGGTCTTACCTGTTCAAAAGTTCTTCACCGCTACTTAGACATGAAAAGTGTAAAAAATGAAAAATGATCTTGGGTTTTGGTATCAATCAGGATTATATAAAAATCGAAAAATCGATTTTTTTGAACATTCTTAGTTAGACATGCGAACTAGGCAAAGTCTAGGTCGGTGTCTTTTTTTTAATGCTAAATATTAAATATTAAATATTAAAAATATAAATTAATAAAATTTTATAAAAACGATGCAAGATTCTTGAGATTTATTTTATTTTTGACATTTTATTGCACGTTAATATAAGTTGGATGATTATAACTAAATATATTCCTTCTAAATTAAAGGTAAATATAATTCATATATAACTAAATATAAAGGAAATTGATTTCTTAAATGTATGTCGACTATGCTCAGTTTACCTTCATAAAAAATATAATTTGAATACAATTTACTGCGATACATATGACTATAAATGTAAAATAAAATTAACTTAATGTAGATTACACTTTTATATTTTGAATATAAAATTAGTTTCTATTTTTTTTAGTATTGGGATCGGTTGGACATATATTTTATAAAATTTAAATACACATATATCTTTTATTATATGGCCACTAAACACTTATGTGACGCCCCCAAAATAGGTCCATTCCATCCAACCCATTCTCGAAATCGCCAAATCGTAGTATGTAAATAACTACAACTTTATTATTACAACATATAAATCATGAGTTTAAATACGATATTGCCATCTGATAATATCCAGTAAGACCCCGCTTTTATAAATAAAGATGAATTTTCTATAAATATTATTTTTGAATATTATGGAATAAATTTGATATAATGTTATAGTTGTGGGTAATATTTATAAATTTTGCAAAAGTAAGCAAGTTGTTATAAAATATTAGTTTGGTGGGAATATTCTTTTTTGGGGAATATTAGATACGATGGCTCAATCATTGGTGGACCCCACAATGGAAGTATTATAAGTAGTTAGAAAGCGACAAAATTATCTTTCTATAAAAATAACTACGGAGGTGTTACCGTTAAAAAGCTGCTGAACTACCCGGTGGTAAAAAATGCGATGTCGGCATTGGTTGCGATAAGAAGACACCGGTATTGATTATTGATCTTTACGTGAGAAGTCACTTAGCTATACTCAATTATTCTTTAAAGAATAATTCGTGCGTCATATCTCTTATATTATTGATTCAATTATTGTCACAAAGATCATCCATATAATATGTTATATTATTAATTGAGACGACAAGTTATAAATGATTAATAATTGTTGGGAGATTAAATATGTGTTGATTAAAAATAAAATGATTTGTGGTAATATTTATTCAATCCTCGATGTATATAAAGAGCACATTATGAGACGTTTGTGGTAAGTTTGATTATTTTATGGGGGGCCCATATGTCATCATCTAAGAGTCTCTTCGTCGATAGTAATTACCTTCTTCATAAGTAATTACCTTCGTCAATAGTATTTACCTTACGTCGATAAAAGTAATTACCTTCGTCGATAAGTAATTACCTTTGTGAATAAGTAATTACCTTCGTCGATAGTATTTACATTCGTCGATAGTAATTACCTTTGTGAATAGTAATTACCTTCGATAATAAGTAGTTATCCCTTGAATATTACCAAGAGTTAATCGCTCTTTCTTCAGTTGTTCCAGGGTTAATTACCCTTCATGAAATAGTAGTTGTCTCTTGATATTACGAAGAGTCATTTTGACCCTTAATTAAGACCAAGAGCCACCTCCGCTTTTTCTATAAATAGAAAGCTCATTCCTTCATTATTTCTTACAATTCACCGAAACTCTGAGAGAGAAAGAAGAAAAGTATTCTAACTACTTCACTTTTCCAATATTCATTTCTTCAAGGTAGGGAATATTATTTGTTGTACCTAAAAGTAATATGCACACAAGCCAATCATGTTTGATGATAAAGCATATACTTTGTAATCTTATTCATTTATTAATAAAAAGTATTAATTTATTAAAGGCTTTTAATTATCTACGTGATCTTTGTTTTATAATATGTGACAAAACCCATAGTTTTAAGCAATGCTTTTAGAATAATGATGATGATCATTCTAATGAGATCTAAATTCTTAGAAAGCTTAAAACTAAAATAGTTCTCAATCGTTGGATTACTAAATTGGGGATTAGTAAATCCGGGATAGATTGTACATACGTCGTTAACTCATCGATTGGATGAGGATGATTGATCTCACGATCATTTATATGGAACACTAAAGCAAGTATGTAGTGCTTATTAGAGAATAAGTTCATTTGAATTGGCTCATTAAGAAATACCTAATGGAGTTTTACTTTTTGTCAATAGGAATTCTGTAGTGATAGTAGTCTAAGTGATCCTTGGACTTGAGATCATCATAGTATCTTGTGTATGATGAGTTATACTTGACTTATTCCTTAAGACCCCTTAGGGTATATCAAAGGGTATGCTTGGGTATAATAAGTTATATATGGAGATAATGTATGATCAATAAAGAATCTACCACTTATTAAAGAAGAGAAATGTCTATGTGATTCGATAAATGACAACCCAAGAGTCCTTGGCAGCGGAATGAAATTAGAAAGAAGTTTCTAATTTGCATTATTTAGAGTTGTGCATTTAAGGATCGAAATACATATAATTAAATAAAATAAGACTTGACATGTAATTTCATATGCTTATATTTAATTAGGGACATCAGTATGGTGGAAGGATTGAATTATACAGTAACTATTTACTCAAAGGTTCTTTTATGATTAATGTTGAAATCTATATTATCCGGAAAGTCGCTGATCGCTTGGGGAGAACTTATCCCTATTGTAGAATAAATATTATTTATTTAAATAAATTAATTATTTAATTTATTTATTTAAATAAGATTAAATTGTTCTAATTGATTTATTCACAACCTTTAATATGGAGAACCTAAAGGGTCACACCATAAAAAGGAAGAATAATTATTTAAGAAGTTAATGGCATAATCGTAATAATATGTTATGTATATTTAATTTAATCTATGGTGATAGAATAAATTAAATAGCTTAATATTTATTATTTAATATATTAGAAATATTAAATATAAATTAATAAGAGAGTCTTATTAATATTATTACAATTATTATTATTTTAATTTCTAAAATAGTTTAGGAATTAATTTAATATAAGTATTTCATTTTATTCCTAATAGATTAGGAGAGAAAATTAATTAAAGGAGTTTAATTAATTATCCCTAATAAGATTAGGGAGCCCATTTAATTAAAAGAGTTTAATTAAATAATACCTTATTTTAATAAGGTTTTGTTGACTTTTACAAGATACGTTATTCCAATTGTTGGAGAGTACGCTCCTTTTCTATAGAGATAGAAAAACTAGGGTTTAGCCAACCACCCATCTTCTTAAATCCTTCTTCTTCCATGGTGGATCACCTCTAGAGGCCAAACACTTGGGTGGCTAACGTTGATCAAAGGAAGGAACCAAACCCGGTAGATTCAAGTTGATCGCGAAAAGAATTGGAGGTGAACTTGTACCTGAGGAAGCTCGGATCTTCAAGGGTATGATTCTTGTTCTTCAATTTTTCGTTTAATTAATAATTGTGCATAAAGGGTGATCCGGGTATATAGTTTGTAAAATTTTAAACTCTAATTTTTACACGTTTCCGCTTTATTTATGCAATTTGATTGCGTTCTTGAATATTACAAACCTAACAAATGGCATCGAGCCCAAACCTTTATCACTAATTATTAATTGTTTAATTTGATATGTATATTGATATGTATTTAGAATAATTTAATTGGGCATAATTTATTGTATAAAATTTGTTTAATTATAAAAAAAATAAAAAAAAAAATCAATCGTGAAAACTCTTTGAATCCCGTTATTTCGCACGATAATATATATAATCCCTTCCGTGTTCGGTTTATAAAAGTTAACAGGCATCACGTGATTACTTTATATATATATGTATATATACTTGATATATATATACGATTATTATATATATATAATAGTTATATACGGTTATTATATATATATATATATATATAAGTGATTAGTTTATATATATATGTAAGACCCAAATTTTTTTATAAATAAAGATGAATTTTTCTATAAATATTATTTTTGAATATTATGGAATAAATTTGATATAATGTTATAGTTGTGGGTAATATTTATAAATTTTGCAAAAGTATCAAGTTGTTATAAAATATTAGTTTGGTGGGGAATATTCTTTTTGTTAGGGAATATTCGCATAACTACTCAATCATTGGTGGACCTAATGTAATTATTGTCGGATTGAGAAAACGACAAAATATTTTATAAAAATAACGGCGGAGGTGTTCTGGTTAAAGCCGTTGAACTACCCGGTGGTAAAAATACGATGTCTGGCGTGTGGTTGCGTAGTAGCGCACGGTATTGATTATTGATCTTTACGTGAGAAGTCACCAATTTATGCTCGATTATTCTTCTGATAATTCTTTGATCATATCTCTTATATTATTGATTCAATTATTGTCACAAAGATCATCTCATATAATATGTTATAGTATTAAATCAATAATTGAGACGACAAGTTATAAATGATTAATAATTGTTGAAAGATTAAATATGTATTGATGAAAAATAAAATGATTTGTGGTAAGTTTGATTATTTTGTGGGGGCTCTATATGTCATCATCTAAGAGTCTCTTCGTCGATAGTAATTACCTTCGTCGAATAGTAATTACCCTTGTGAATAGTATTTACCTTCGTCGATAGTAATTACCTTCGTCGATAAGTAATTACCCTTGTGAATAGTATTTACCTTCGTCGATAGTATTTACCTTCCGTTAATAGTAATTACCTTTACCAGACGTCGAACCACTTGTCGTTTCACATTCTGAGCGTCGAACCATTTGTCGTTTCACATTACGAAAGGTCGAAACCACTTTTCTTTTCTTTTCACATCATTAATCGTCGAGCCACTTGCCTTTTCACACGGCGGTCTTAAGCTAGAAATCTTCTATAAATAGAGGCCTAGGGCTTCATTATTTTTCACGAATTCATTCAAGCTATAGAGAGAAAGTATAGAGAATAAGAGAAAGAAGAAGAGTATTTTATTCTTCTGCTTCTTTGCGATATTCAATCTCTACCAAAAGTAAGGGGTGTTATTCTTTCTTATTCATGAAGAGAACTGTTGTTATTCCATTGCTTATTATTACATTGGAATAACTTTTGTATCGTGGTTTACCCTATACTTGGTGACATTCTTCTATTATTACATTTGGAACATCCATGTCATGTGTTTTACACCGGACTGGTTCCGTCTTTATTATTATACATTTGGAACATCCGTCTGCGTGTGTTTTACACCTGGACTGGTTCCTTCTTTATTATTATTCTATTGAAACATCCTGTCATGCATGTTTTTTACCGACTGGTTCCGCTTTATTATTATTATTCATTGGAACATCACATGCATGCGTTTTTGGCGGACTGAGTTCCGTTATTTATTATTACATTGTTGAATAACTTTTTGCTGTCTTGATCTATCGCATGCATGGTGATTTCTTTTGTTATTCCATTCTTTATTATACCCAATTTGGTTAAAACTTTGACTTCTAAACTCCATGAAATTAGTAGAATATCCTTGATATTTGCGTTTAAATCCAATATCTTTCATAAAAATATTCTTACGATCATTCTTGAATTTTACTCTACAAAACAAAGTTATCATGTTGACAATTTGACGTTAAAAATTCTGGATAAAATAATTCTTGAACTTGTTTTATTGAATTCTTATATCATTGTCATCATCCTCATGTTTATATTTTTTTAAAGTCATAAATACAATGGCTGTGTAGTGCATAGATGGACTTGGTATGATTATGACGAGAGACTATTCCGGTGTAATCATGTAGTAGTAATGTTACAAATGATGTGGTAAAAATCCTCGATTGGTAGTAGTGCATTGATGGATGATTGTTGGCATGATCATGACCATTAATGAATACACAAATATTCTTGGCCGTAGTGCATGAATAATTGTGGTCGTGATACTAAAGAATATCCTTGGCCGTAGTGCGGGGGTGATTCGATGATGTGGAATATTTATTAAAGGCTGAGTCTCAAATATAATAGATGATGATGAAAACCTTTTAAAACCTAAAAGATAGTAGACTTTATTTTCTACTTGACTCTTTTAATGGATTAGATATTCCATTGCAGCTTAAACCTGGTTGTCTGTTGTATTTTATCGGTTTAACATTGTTGAAGACTATTGATAATTTATTACGCATTATCTTAGTCATAATATTTCTTCTTGGGCTAGTTGAGCTCACCCTTTTCTTTCCCTTTTCTTCTTTGAAAATGAGAATATAGTTGGGGACGAGTTGGGGAAGCGGTGATGGTCCTGAAGATAGCATTAGTAGTCCTCACTATTACGTGAAATAGTGTGATAATAATTGTAATGAGGACTCCTTTTGAGTTTGTATAATATCTAGTGAAGCGATATTTGTATTTAAACTCACGGTTATGTATTAAGTTGTATTTAAATTACATACCATGTAAGTGGCGACCCAAGATGGGTGATGTATACCAATTTTGGGGCGACATACACTTTCATAAATAAAGGAGTTTATTTCGATATGAAATAAGATTTCATATTATTCAAAATAAAAGAGTTTATTTGTGAATAGGAAATAAATTAAGTATTTCCTTAAATAAAGAAGTTTATTTAGATATGAAATAAGATTTCATATTATTCAAAATAAAGGGGTTTATTTGTGAATAGGAAAGAGAATCAAAAGTGTTTCCTTTAATCAATTTTTTACTTGAATTGGATTCCATAATTAATTAAAATAAAGGAGTTTATTTTGATTAAAGATTTTGATTAAAATAAAATAGTTTATTTTATTCAAAATTGGATAAATTAAAATAAAATAGTTTTATTTTGATTTAAATTTGGATTAAAATAAAGGAGTTTATTTTGATTCAAAAATAGATTATTTTGTCTGAATATTCCTTAACAAAAGAATATTCCCAGAATAAACGAATATTTTATAACAACTTGCATACTTTGCAAAATTTATAAATATTACCTGACAACTATAACATTATATCAAATTTATTCCATAATATTCAAAAATAATATTTATAGAAAAATTCATCTTTATTTATAAAAGTGGGGTCTTACAACCCCTTAACTTATGAAATTTAAGCCCTCGAAATTAGAGGTACGTCTTGGTATGTGGAAGAGGTAAGGATACCTTGATTTCATTTGATTCTAACTCCCAAGTCATTTCCTCGACATCGTGGTTCCTCCACAAAACTTTGACTTGAGGTATAACCTTGGGCGTAGAATATGTTCCTTCTTATCAAAAATTTGAGCAGGAACCTCTTAATACGTCAAATCTTCCATTATTTAAATGCGGTTCTAACTTCGATAATATGGTTCGGGTCTTTCACAAATTTACGTAACATAGATATGTGAAAAGCGTTATGAACACGAGGCGTATTTGGCGGTAAGCGAGTCTATAGGCCACGATTCCTACTCGATCGAGGATTAAAATGGGCCAGATGAATCGAGGGTTAAGTTTTCCTCTCTTTCCAAATCTTGTAACTCCTTTCCATGGAAGCGACTCTTATGAACACATGATCTCTATATCCGAGATTCCGTCCTTTCGATGAAGATCGGCATAACTCTTTTATCGATTTTGTGAGGTTTTATCGTTGTCGGATCGTTTGAATCTTTTTAAAAGTAGTCATACGTACCAACTCAGGTCCCAACAACGTTGCTTCACCCACCTCGTCCCAACATATCTTTGGAAGCGACACTTTCTTCCATACAATGCTTGAATGGAGCCATACCCGATACTTGCTTGATAAGCTGTTGTTGTAGGAAAACTCCACGATGGTAAGAACTTGTCCCACTCCTTGAAATCAAGGACCGAGTCTTAATAGATCTTGAGAGTTTGAATAGTCCTCTCCATTGTCCGTCCGATGCGAGGATGATATCTTAGAAAGCTAAATCGCGTAAGTCTGTGCCCATAGCTTTTTGCTTACTAACCCAAAAATCGTGAAGTGAATCTTGGGTCTCGATCGAAAAACTATGGATCTGGCGTACCATGCGATCTTACAATCTCGTTTATGTACATCTGAAGCGAGGCGTTCAAGTGTGTAAGTTTCTCGTATCGGTGAAAATGAAAGCGGACTTGGTCGATCTATCAACAATGACCCAAATCGCATCAATGCCTTGAGAAACCTTAGGAAGGCCGTGTTGAAATCCATGGTAATGTGCTCCCACTTCCATTCTGGAATTTCAAGTGGTTCTGATGGACCTTTTAATTACTTGATGCTCGCTTTAACTTCGTTGACAAGTTAGACACCTTGAGATAAGCAGCGCTTATCTCTCTTTCGTATTGCTCCACCAAATGTATGGCCGAATATCATGATACATTTGGTACTCCCACGATGGATTGCAAATGGTGTGTTATGCGCCTCCATCATGATATTATACTTTAAATCGAGGTCGTTAGGAACACAAAAGTGCAGGAGTTGACTCAAGTATTCCTTCTTCATCGATTCTTGCTTAAGGCGTACACCTTCTTGCACTTTTTTCCTCATCATACGCATCGACTCTCCAGTGCATGCAGCTTGGCGGCTTTAACTTTATCGATTAAAGTCGGTTCTACTTTCGTATACTCGCTATCATCACATGCGTCCACTGAGTCTTTAACTCTATCTCCATCCTTTGCAAGTCACACAAAATGGGCCTTTGCGTTGTGAATATCGCCTTTTCGTGCTTGCGTATGATTTTCTACTTCAATCGTCGGCTACCGTTCGCTTTTCGAGGATGGTATTGGATGGTATGATCATAATCTTTCAGCATTCAAGCCAGCGTCGTTGTCGCGTGTTGAGTTCCTTTTGAGTGAAGAAATATTTGAGGCTTTTATGATCGTAAAGATCTCCACTTTCTCCCATCTGAGTAATGCCTCCAAATTTTAAGTCTGAAAGATAACATGTTTATGAACTCTAGATCATGAGTAGGATAATTCCTCTCATATTCTTTGAGTTGTCATGAGGCGTAAACTATAACTTTTCCGTGTTGCATAAGAACACATCCCACCCTTTGCAGAAGCATCACATGTAGATGACAAATCCTCAAGGCGGATGGTATTGTCCGCAGTCTTTGAAATAAGTCTCTCTTGAGTTCTTGAAAACTCTTCTCACATTCTTATCAATAGAACTTTGTATCTTTTAAAAGTCAATTTGAGTCGATGGAGTAGCGATTAGAAAATCCTTCCACGAATCTCAGATAATAACCATCTAAGCAAGAAAGCTACGTCTTGGTCACTAATTTAGGTTGTTCCCGACTTTGAATAACTTGATCTTTCTTTGGTCGATAGATATTCCATGACTTGATACCACGTGCCCAAGGAATGCTTTACTTCTTCGAGCGAACTCGCATTTCATCAACTTGGCATAAAACTTATATTCACGAAGCTTTTGGAGTGTCGACCTCAAGTGTTGCTTCGTATGATCTTCACGGCTTTTGGAATAAATAAGGATGTCATCAATAAAGGCGACCACAAAGTGATCTAAATATTCCTTGAATACTCGGTTCATCATATCCATGAAATAGCGGGGCATTAGTCGATCGAAAGGACATGACTAGGAATTCATAATGCCGTCTGTCGAGTTACGGCGAGTCTTTGGAATGTCGGTGATTCTAATCTTCAATTGGTGATATCCAGGAGCGAAGATCGATCTTTGAAAAGAATTTAGCTCCTTTGCAATTTGGTCAAACGGTCATCGAATACGTGGCAATGGATACCTATTTTGATGGTGACATGATTGAACTCCAGATAATCAATCTGAAATCGCATACTCCCATCTTTCTTCTTCACGAATAGAATGAGAGCACCCCGAGGAAAGTACTAGGGGCGAATAAAGCCATGTCTAACAATTCCGGCGGTTGGGTCTTTAACTCTGAAGTTCATAGAGCCATTCGATATGGGGCTTTGGAAATAGGTTTTGTCTGGGGTTCAAAATCGATACAAAATTCAATTTCACTTTCTGAGGGTAGGCGAGGAAGTTCTTGAGGGAATCGTCGGAAAATTTATTAACAATAGGAATATCGTTTAAAAGCGGCGTATTTTTATTTAAATCGTGACATGAGCTAAGAAAGCTTGACATCCGTTTTTCAATAAGCGAATAGCTTTATGGCTTGAGATGGCCGTGATTGATTTTAATGGTTTGGTCGTTTGAATTAGCATAATAGGTTGATTAGGAATATGAAAGCTAACAACACTTACGAAAACAATCAATTTTTGCATGATAAGTAGTTAACTTGATCAATCCACTAGAATCACGTCAAATCTGCAAGTATTTTAATGAAATAAGATCAACGGAGTAATGTGAAATGCCGATTTGAACCAAACAAGACTTATAAGCGATTGGATGTAATGAAGGTTTCTCCCAGGGAGTTTCCACGAGATAAGTCAAAGTCTAATTTCTCGAGTCGAATTTAATCGATGGCGCAAGTAGGAGAAATAAAAGAATGGGTAGAACCCGTATCAAATAAAGTATAGACTTTATTAGAGTTTATGATAAAACTTACCGTGATGACCTCATTCGGTTCCTTGCTCTTTGGGAGGTCATGACAAACGCTCTCCTCTTACCTTCTGGGTTTGAATTTTACGGGATGGCCTTTGGTGCCTCCATCCTAGCTGAATTGTCTTGATGGCAACAAAATCGAGCTAAGTGACCTTCTCTTCCACAATTATAACATCTTTGAGATGGCATGTGCTTGCAGTTTGGTGATGTGTCCCTCTCCTCGCATTTGAAGCATATGATGGGTGGTCTTTCTCCTTCCTTAACAATGGGTCTTGGTCTTTGACGTCTTTCCTTCATTGTTGAATCTCCGTTTCTTGAAATGTCCATTCTTATTGTTTTGTACGATTACCAAGAAGTGGTTACAATATCTCTGGCTGATTGATTCCTCACACGCTTGTTGTCACCACTTGATGACTACTACTCATTTGATATTATAATTTTCTTAAATGCTCTCTTTTTAGTTGTGTTGACTCATTATCGCGTTCCACTAAGCGAGCCCTATTTACAACATCTGAATACAAACACGGTTTATGAGAAATAAGATGTTGGCGTATCTCGACTTCAACCTCTTAAAAACATTCAGCGCCATTCTCTCTTCATTATCCACGAGTGGGGCCTATGGCCGTGATAACTCCATGCAAATTTTGCCTCGTATTGCGACACGGTCGTATTGATTTGTTCCACTTGATAAATTCCACCTCCTTCCGTATGGCGAATACTTTCGGGAAAGTATTTGTCGTTGAAACGACTCTGGAACTTCTCCCAAGATATCTTGATCTGGCGGGTTGAGTACGTTTCTGGATTCCCACCAAGATGTCTGCTCTCACTTGCAACGTAAAAGCGTGAAAGGGAACCTTTTGCTCTCGGAGCATCCCAAGACATCAAATATCTTGGTAATCTGCTTTATCCATGCTTCCGCCGTAAGTGGTTTTGGCTCTCCCTTAAACTCCGGTGGTCCCGGCTCCTTGAATTGTTTAGCGGTGGCCGCTTGAGAGTTTCAAGTGTTTCCACTACGTTTTGGGCGAGAATTCGGCTCTACTTTCTTTGTTGCATAAATTTCATAAAACCTCTGAACATTTGATCATTCATCATTTAGTCGGTGTTGTTGTTTGCGTGAGGATTATCGCCTTCACGATGCACATTATCACGATTATTGATATGTGGTGAATCGGCGATCGCTGCGCTCCATTCTTATTCTCAACATTCTCGGATGTCATTTTGAGATCTTGCCACAAAAAAAAGGTTAATTGACGTATAACAAATTATCCTATCTTGACGACCAACCAATAAAATAGCACGTAAACTTAGGTAGGTCATACTTAGCGAAGGTATTCCCGTCTCTCCCTCTCTAGTACTTATTCTCATATCTTAGCGGGGATCGTATCCTAGCTACGATACTGTTGTGGCGCCCCAAAATTGGGTATAAATCACCCATCTTGGGTGCGCCACTTACATGTAGTGCAAATTTAAATCTGACTTCTTAACATAAGCGCCAGGTATGCAATACGACGTAAAGCGTGAGTTTAAATCTGAAATATAAATCTACTAGATATTATACAAACTCAAAAAGGAGTCCTCATTACAATTATTATCACACTATTTCACGAATAGTGAAGGACTACTAATCTTATCTTGGGGACCATCACTCGTTTCCCAGGCTAAGTCCGGTATATTCTCATTTCACGAGAGAAACGGTGAAAGAAAAGGGTGAGCTCAACTAGCCCGATGAAATATTATGACTAAGATAATGCGAGAATAAATTATCAATAGTCTTGACAATGTTAAGCGATAAAATACAATAGAGCAACCCAGTTTAAATTGCGTGGAATATCAATCCATTAAAAAGTCGAGTTGAAAATAAAATCTACTATCTTTTAGGTTTTAAAGGTTTTCATCAACATTATAAATTTGAGACTCGAAACTTTAATAAATATTCCACATCATCGAATTACCCTTTTACTGACGAGGATATTCTTTAGTATCGCGACCACAATTATTCATGCCTACGGGCGAGAATATTTGTGTATTCATTAATAATCGTGATCATGCCAACAAGCGTCCATCCATCGATACTACTGTTGCCAGTATTTTTACCACATCATTTGTAACATTACGGTCGTGATTACAAGAATAGTCTCTGGTCATAATCATACCAAGTCCATCCCTATGCACTTATAGGCCACGAGATGACTTTAAAAAAATATAAACATGAGGATGATGATAATGATATAAGAATTGATAAAACAAGTTCAAGAATTATTTTATCCGAGGAATTATTAACGTCCAAATTATCAACATGATCTTGTTTTGTAGAGTAAAATTCAAGAATGATCGAAGAATATTTTCATGAAAAGATCTTTGGATGAAACGCAAATATCGAGGATATTCCACTAATTTCATGGAGTATAGAAGTCAAAGTTTTAACCAACTGGATATAATAAAGAATGGAATAACAAAAAGAAATCACCGTAAATGCGATAGGCCGCATGGATAGGTTATTCAAACGAGAATAATAAAGAACGGAACCGAATCGGGTGAAATTCACACAAGCGGGATGTTCCAACAGAATAATAAAGATGGAACCAGATCCGTGTAAAACACACGATAGGATATTCCAACAGAATAATAAAAAAAGCGGAACCGGTCCGGTGTAAAACACCTGTGACAGGGATGTTCCAATGAATAATAATAAAAGACGGAACCCAGTCCGGTGTAAAACACACGCACGTGGATGTTCCAACGAATAATAGAAGAATGTCACCAAGTATAGGGTAAACCACTTATACAAGTTATTCCAATGAATAATAAGCGATGGAATAACAACAGTTCTCTTCGTGAATAAGAAAGAATAACACCCCTTACATTTGGTAGGAGATTGAATCTTTACGGCGGTGTAGTAACAAAATACTCTTCTTCTTTCTCTCTTATTCTCTCTATACTTTCTCTCTATAGCTTGAATGAATTAAGTGAAAATAATGAAGCCCTAGGCCTCTATTTATAGAAGATTTCTAACTTAGCTTTTCTTAAGTGTGAAAAGCGAGTGGCTTGACGACTAATGATGTGAAAAGAAAAGTGGTTTGGCCTTTTGTAATGTGAAACGACAAGTGGTTCGGCCTTTTGTAATGTGAAACGACAAGTGGTTCGGCGCTTTGTAATGTGAAAACGACAAGTGGTTCGACGTCTGGTAAAGGTAATTACTATTAACAAAGGTAAATACTATTGACGAAGGTAAATACTATTCACAAGGGTAATTACTTATTGATGAAGGTAATTACTATTGATTGAAGGTAAATACTATTCACAAGGGTAATTACTATCGACGAAGGTAATTACTATCGATGAAGAGACTCTTAGATGATGACATATAGAGCCCCCCGTAAAATAATCAAACTTACCACAAATCATTTTTTTCATCAACACATATTTAATCTTTCAACAATTATTAATCATTTATAACTTATCGTCTCGAATTATTGATTTAATACTATAACATATTATACGAGATGATCTTGTGACAATAATTGAATCAATAATATAAGAGATATGATCGTGAATTCTTTGTAGTGATAATTGAAAGCGTAAATTTGAGTGACTTCTCACGTAAGCATCGATAATCAATCTGGTACTACTACTTATCTGACTCTGCCATTCTTGTACTTTTACCATAGGGTAGTTCAACAGGTTTTAACGGTAACATCTCCCAGTTATTTTTATAAAATGTTTTTATCGTTTTCTCGATCAAACAATAATTACATTTATAGGGTCCACCAATGATTGAGCCATTGTATGCGAATATTCCCTAACAAAAAGAATATTCCCGGCCAAACGAATATTTTATAACAACTTGCATACTTTGCAAAATTTATAAATATTACCCACAACTATAACATTATATCAAATTTATTCCATAATATTCAAAAATAATATTTATAGAAAAAATTCATCTTTATTTATAAAAGTTTGGGGTCTTACAACCTCCCTTTTCTGAAATTTAAGCCCTCAAATTAGGGTATGTACACAGTATGTCGAAGAGGTAAGGATACCTTGATTTCATTTCGATTCTAACTCCCAAGTCATTTCCTCAACATCGTGGTTCCTCCACAAAAACTTTGACTTGAGGTATAACCTTGGAGCGTAGAATATGTTCCTTCTTATCCAAAATTTGAACAGGAACCTCTTCATACGTCAAATCTTCCGCTATTTCGATGCGGTTCTAACTCAATAATATGGTTCGGGTCTTTCACATATTTACGTAACATAGATATGTGAAAACGTTATGAACACGAGGACGTATTGGTAAAAGCGATTACATAGGCCACGCCCTACTCGATCGAGGATTAAAATGGACCGATGAATCGAGGGTTAAGTTTTCCTCTTTTCCAAATCTTGTAACTCCTTTCCATGGAGCAACTCTTAACAACACATGATCTCCTATATCGAATTCCACGCCTTTTCGATGAAGATCGGCGATAACTCTTTTGTCGATTTTGTGAGGTTTTTATACGTTGTCGGGATCGTTTGAATCTTTTAAAGTAGTCATAATGCGTACCAACTCCCATCCCAACAACGTTGCTTCACCCACCTCATCCCAACATCTTTGGAGAATGACACTTTCTTCCATACAACGCTTGAATGGAGCCATGCCAATACTTGCTTGATAAGCTGTTGTTGTAGGAAAACTCCACCAATGGTAAGAACTTGTCCCAACTCCCTTGAAATCAAGGACATAGAGTCTTAATAGATCTTGAAGAGTTTGAATAGTCCTCATTCGATCGTCCGTCTGTCGATCGAGGATGATATCTTAGAAAGCTAAACGTAAAATCTGTGCCCATAGCTTTTTGCAAACTAACCCAAAATCGTGAAGTGAATCTTGGGTCTCGATCAAAACTATGGATACTTAGGCATACCATGCGATCTTATAATCTCGTTTATGTACATACTGAAGCAAGACGTTCAAGTGTATAAGTTTCTCGATCGGTAAGAAATGAGCGGACTTGGTCAACTTTTACTGAGGAAGCTCGGATCTTGAGGTATGATTCTTGTTCTTCAATTTTTCGTTTAATTAATAATTGTGCATAAAGGGTGATCCGGGTATATGGTTTGTAAAATTTTTAAACTCGATTTTTACGTTTTACGCTTATTTATGCAATTTGATTGCGATTCTTGAATATTACAAACCTAATAAGATGCACGTAAGTGTTATTCTTTCTTATTCAAGAAGAGAACTGCTGTTATTCCATTTCTTATTATTACATTGGAATAACTTTTGTATATGCGGTTTACCCTATACTTGGTGACATTTTTCTATTATTACATTGGAACATCACATGCATGTGTTTTATAACGACTGGTTCCGTCTTTATTATTATTCTATTAGAACATCCTATGCGTGCGTGTGTTTTACACGGACACAGTTCCGTCTTTATTATTATTACATTGGAAAATCACATGCCGTTATGCGTTTCACGCCGGCGTTTCCGTTATTTATTATTACTGTTGGAATAACACATGTCTGCGTGCGGATCTACTGCATGCGTGGTGATTTCTTTTGTTATTCCATTCTTTATTATACCCGGTTGGTTAAAACTTTGACTTCTATACTCCATAAAATTAGTGAAATATCCTTGATATTTGTGTTTCATCTAAATATCTTTTCATGGAAATATTCTTCTCGATCATTCTTGAATTTTACTCTACAAAGCGATGATCGTGTTGACAATTTGGATGTTATTGGTTCTGGATAAAATAATTCTTGAACTTGTTTTATTGAATTCTTATATCATTGTCATCATCCTCATGTTTATATTATGTTGAAAGTCATACGTGGCACAGTAGTGCGTAGATGGACTTGGTATGATTATGACCGAGAGACTATTCGGTGTAATCATGGCCAATAATGTTACAAATGATGTGGTAAAAATCCTCGATGGTAGTAGTGCATTGATGGACGATTGTTGGCATGATCATGACCATTAATGAATACACAAATATTCTTGGCCGTGAGTGCGTGAATAATTGTGGTCGTGATACTTAAAGAATATCCTTGGCGTAGTGCGGGGGTGATTCGATGATGTGGATTATTTATTAAAATTTGAATCTCAATTATAATGATGATGAAAAACCTTTTAAATCATAAAAGATAGTAGATTTTATTTTCTACTTGACTCTTTTAATGGATTCTTTGTTCATTGTAGTTAAACTTGATGTTCATTATATTTTATCGGTTTAACATTGTTGAAGGCTAATGATAATTTATTCTCGCATTATCTTAGTCATAATATTTCTTCTTGAGCTAGTTGAGCTCACCCTTTCTTTCACTTTTTTCTCTTGAAAAATGAGAATATAGGCTTGAGACGAGTCGGGGAAGCGGAGTAATGGTCCGAGGATAGCATTAGTAGTCCTCACTATTACGTGAAATAGTGTGATAATAATTGTAATGAGGACTCCTTTTGAGTTTGTATAATATCTAGTAGACAATATTTGTATTCAAACTCACGATTTATATGTCGTATTATACACAGTTATATTAGTAAGTTGTATTTAAATTACATACCATGTATCGACGACCCAAGATGGGTGATGTATACCTAATTTTGGGGGCGTCACGGTTAATATCGAGCTTAGGGATATGATCCTGGCTAAGATGTGAGAATAGTACTAGGGAGGGAGGCAGAATACCTTCGCTAGTATGACCTACCAAGTTTATGTGCTATTTTATTGGTTGGTCGAAATATAGGGATAATATGTTACATGTCAATTAACCTTTTGTTTTGTGGCGATGTCTGAAAATAACATCGAGAATGTTGAGAATAGCAATGGAGCACAAAGCGATCGTTGATTCACCACATATCAATAATCGAGGATAATGTGCATCGTCGGGAGCAATCCTCTCATGCAAAACAACAACACCGACCAAATGATGAATGATCGAATGTTCGAGAGGCTTTATTCAATTCATCTGCAATGAAGTGAGGCGACTCTGTCCAAAACGTAGGTGGAAACACGGAAAACTCTCGGTGGTCACCGCTAAACAATTTAAGAGGCTGGGACCACCGGAGTTTAAGGGAGAGCCAAAACCACTTACGGCGGAAGCATGGATAAAGCAGATTACCAATATATTTGATGTCTTGGGATGCTCAGGAGAGCAAAGGTTCCCTTTCTTAGCTTTTATGTTGCGCGGAGAGGCGATTCTTGGTGGGAATCGGTAAAAGCGTACTCAACTTCTTTGTAGTGAAGATATCTTGGGAGAAGTTCGGGAGTTATTCAACGACAAATACTTTCACGAAAGTATTAAGCCACATGAAGGAGGTGGATTTTATCAAGTTGGAACAAAACAATATGGCCAGTGTCGCGATCGAGGCAAAATTTGCGGAGTTATCACGGTTTACGTCCCACTTGGTGGATAATGAAGAGAGAATGGCGCGAATGTTTTAAGAGGTTTGAAGCGGGAGATCGTCAACATCTTATTTCTCATAAAGCGTGTTTGTATTCGGATGTTGTAAATAGGGCTCGATTAGTGGAGCGCGATAATGAGTCAACCTTGACTAAAAGAGAAGCGGTAAGCAAAATTATAATACCGGTGAGTAGTCATCGAAGCGGTGACAACAAGCGTGGAGGAATCAACGGGCCGAGATATGGTAACCACTTGGTGGTAATCATGGCCAAAAACAATAAGAATGGGCATTTCGAGAAAAGGAGATTCAATGATGATGGAAAGACGCGTCGGCCAAAGACCCGTTGTTAAGGAAGGAGAAAGACCACTATCATATGCTTCAAATGCGGAGGAGAGGACACATCGATCAAATCTGCGTCATCTTAGTCAAAAGCGTGTTATAATTGTGGAAGAAGGTCACTTAGCTCGATTTTGTCATTCAAAAACCAAATTCAACTAGGATGGAGGCACCAAAGTAGTCCCGAAAAAGTCAAAACCGTGTAGTCTGAGGAGGCGTTTGTTGTGACCTCCCAGAGAGCAAGGAACCCGAATGAGGTCATCACGGGTAAAAACTTATCATAAAATCTAATGAAGTCTATACTTTATTTGATCTGGGTTCTACCCATTCTTTTATTTCTCCTACTTGCGCTCATCGATTAAATTTGACTCAGGAGAAATTAGACTTTGACTTATCTGTGGAAACTCAGTTGGGAGAAACCTTCATTACATCCACTTGTTTATAAGTCTTGTTTGGTTCAAATCGGTACCCTCACATTACATGTCGATCTTATTTCATTAAAAATACTTGCATTTGACGTGATTACAGGGATTGATTGGTTAACTACTTATCATGCAAAAATTGATTATTTTAAATAAGGTTGTTAGCTTTCATATTCCTAATCAACCTATTATGCGAATTTAAATGACCAAACCATTAAAATCAATCACGGTCATCTCAAGCCATAAAGCTATTCGTTTATTGAAAAGCGGATGTCGAGCTTTCTTAGCTCATGTCACAGATTTAAACAAAAATACGTCGATTTTGAGCGATATTTCTATTGTTAATAAATTTCTGACGTATTCTCAGAAGAACTTCTGGCCTACCCCGGGCGTGAAATTGAATTTTGTATCGACCTTGAACCCGTACACAAAACCTATTTCAAAGCCCCATATCGAATGGCTCTATTGAACTTGAGAGTTAAAGACCCAATGCGAGGAATTGTTAGACATTGGCTTTATTAGTCTAAGTACTTCTCCTTGGGGTGCTCTGTTACTATTCGTGAAGAAGAAAGATGGGAGTATCGACTTTGTATTGATTATCGAGAGTTGAATCATGTCACCATCAAAAATAGGTATCCATTGCCACGTATTGATGACTGTTTGACCCGGTTTCTGAGGAGCCAAATTCTTTTCAAAGATTGATCTTCGTTAGGATATCACCAATTGAAGATTAGAACCGTGACATTCCAAAGGCTTTTCGAACTTCGATGCGGGCATTATGAATTCCTAGTCATCCTTTGGATTGACTAATGCTCCTATTTGCCTTCATGGATATGATGAGCCGAGTATTCAGAATATTTAGATCACTTTGTGGTCGTCTTTATTGATGACATCCTTATTTATTCCAAAAGCCGTGAAGATCATGAAAGCAACACTTGAAGGCGACACTCCAAAAGCTTCGTGAATATAAACTTTATGCCAAGTTGAAGAAATGTGAGTTACGGCTTGAAGAAGTAGCATTCCTTGGGCACGTGGTATCAAGTCATGGAATATCTGTTGACCCAACAAAGATTGAAGCTATTCAAAGTAGGAACAACCTAAATCGATGACCGAGAAATGTAGCTTTCTCGGTTTAGTTTGGTTATTATCGGAGATTCGTGGAAGGATTTTCTCGAATCGCTACTCCATCGACTCACCGACTCGGAAGATACAAAGTTCGGTTGGAACGAAGAATGTGAGAAGAGTTTTCAAGAACTCAAGAGAGACTTATTTCGGCACACTGTTACGTGATACCATCGGCTCGGAGGATTTGTCATCTCTGATGATGCTTGAGCAAAGGGTTGGGATGTGTTCTTATGCAACATGGAAAAGTTATAGCACATTATGCCTCGCGACAACTCAAAGAATATGAGAGGAATTATCCTACTCATGATCTAGAGTTAGCGGTTGTTGTCTTCTGCACTTAAAATTTGGAGGCATTACTTGTATGGGGAGAAAGTGGAGATCTTTACGGATCATAAAAAGCTCAAATATTTCTTCACTCAAAAGGAACTCAACATCGCGACAACGACGTTGGCTTGAGCTGTTGAAAGATTATGATCATACCATCCAATACCATCCTGGAAAAGCGAGCGTGGTAGTGGCGCGTTGAGTAGAAAATCATATGCAAATCTGCTGAGTGCGATATTGTCAACGCAAAGCCCATTTTGTGTGACTTGCAAAGAATGGAGATAGAGTTAAAGACTCGAGGACGCGTGTGATGATAGCGAGTATCTGAGTAGAACCGACTTTAATCGATAAAGTTAAAGTTTGCTTTCGAGCTACTGACACACGGGCCGATCGTATGAGGAAGAAAGTCTGAAGGTGCTATCTTGGGAAGCAAGAATCGATGAAGAAGGAATACTTGAGTCGACTCCGGACTTTGTGTTCTAACGACCACGATTTAAAGTATAATATCATGATGGAGGCGCCTGACACACCATTTGCAATCCATCTTGGGAGTACCAAAATGTATCATGATATTAAATAATACATTTTGGTGGAAGCAATATGAAGAGAGAGATAGCATTTGTTTATCTCGAGGTGTCTAACTTGTCAACGAGTTAAAGCGGAGCATCAAGTACCAAAAGGTCCATTCTGACCACTTGAAATTCGGAAATGGAAGTGGGAGCACATTACCATGGATTTAGTTCTGGGGTCTTCTAAGGTTTCTCTCAGGCGTTGATGCGATTTGGGTCATTGTTGATAGATTGACCAAGTCTGCTCATTTCTTCTGCGATACGAGAAATTTATACACTTGAACGTCTTGCTCAGATGTACATAAGCGAGATTGTAAAGATCGCATGGTATCTGCGGTATCCATAGTTTCGATCGAGACCCAAGATTCACTTCCGATTTTGGGTTAGTTTGCAAAAAAGCTATGGGCACAGACTTTACGATTTAGCTTCGGCATATCATCCTCGAGACGGACGGACGATCGGAGAGGACTATTCAAACTCTTGAAGATCTATTAAGACTCGTGTCCTTGATTTCAAGGGAGTTGGGACAAGTTCTTACCATTGGTGGAGTTTTCCTACAACAACAGTTATCAAGCAAGTATTGGCAATGGCTCCATTCGAGCGTTGTATGGAAGAAAGTGTCGTTCTCGGTATCTTTGGGATGAGGTGGGTGAAGCAACGTTGTTGGGGCCGGGAGTTGAATACGTATGACTACGAAAAAGATTCAAACGATCCGACAACGTATAAAAACCTCACAAAATCGACAAAAGAGTTATCTTGATCTTCATCGAAAGGGCGTGGAATTCGATATAGGAGATCATGTGTTGTTAATGTTGCTCCATGGAAAGGAGTTACAAGATTTGGAAAGAGAGGAAAACTTAATCCTCGATTCATCGGTCCATTTTAATCCTCGATCGAGTAGGAACTGTGGCTATAGACTAAACTTTCTGCCGCCAAATATGTCTCGTGTTCATAACGTTTTCACATATCTATGTTACGTAAATATGTGAAAGATCCGAACCATATTATTGAGTTAGAAACCGGACGAAATAGCGGAAGATTTGGCGTATGAAGAGGTTCTGTTCAAATTTTGGATAAGAAGGAACATATTCTACGCTCGAGGTTATACCTCAAGTCGAAGTTTGTGGAGGAACCACGATGTTGAGAAATGACTTGGGAGTTAGAATCGAAATGAAATCAAGGTATCCTTACCTCTTGACATACCGTATCGTACCCTAATTTCGAGGCGAAATTTCATAAGAAGGGGAGGTTGTAAGACCCCAACTTTTATAAATAAAGATGAATTTTCTATAAATATTATTTTTGAATATTATGGAATAAATTTGATATAATGTTATAGTTGTGGGTAATATTTATAAATTTTGCAAAAGTATGCAAGTTGTTATAAAATATTACGTTTGGTTTCGGGAATATTCTTTTTGTTAGGGAATATTAAATGACAACTACTCAATCATTGGTGGACCCCTGGCAATGTAATTATTATCGGATTGAAAAACGACAAAAATATTTTATAAAAATAACGGCGGAGGTGTTCTGGTTAAAAAGCTGTTGAACTACCCGGTGGTAAAAAATGCGATGTCTGGCGTGGTTGCGTAGTAGCAGCACGGTATTGATTATTGATCTTTACGTGAGAAGTCACTCAATTATGCTCAATTATTACTTTCTACGATAATTCTTTGCATCATATCTCTTATATTATTGATTCAATTATTGTCACAAAGATCATCTCATATAATATGTTATAGTATTAAATCAATAATTGAGGCGACAAGTTATAAATGATTAATAATTGTTGAAAGATTAAATATGTGTTGATGAAAAATAAAATGATTTGTGGTAAGTTTGATTATTTTATGGGGGCTCGTATATGTCATCTAAGAGTCTCTTCGTCGATATAGTAATTACCTTCGTCGATAGTAATTACCTTTGTGAATAGTATTTACCTTCGTCATAGTAATTACCTTCGTCAATAGTAATTACCTTGTCGATAGTATTTACCTTTGTGAATAGTATTTATCTTCGTTAATAGTAATTACCTTTTACCGTAATTACCTTTACCGACGTCAACCACTTGTCGTTTCACATTACGGAAGCGTCGAACCATTTGTCGTTTCACATTACTGGGCGTCAAACCACTTTTCTTTTCATCATTACCGTCGTCAAGCCACTTGCCTTTTCACGCGGCGGTCTTAAGCTAGAAATTTTCTATAAATAGAGGCCTAGGGCTTCATTATTTTTCACGAATTCATTCAAGCTATAAAGAGAGAAAGTATAGAGAGAATAAGAGAGAAGAAAGAAGAGTATTTTGTTACTACTAATCTTTGCATATTATATATTTCCTACCAAAAGTAAGGGGTGTTATTATTTCTTATTTATGAAGAGAACTGTTGTTATTCCATTGCTTATTATTACATTTGGAATAACTTTGTATCGTGGTTTACCCTATACTTGGTGACATTCTTCTATTATTACATTGGAACATCACATGCGTGTGTTTTTACACTGGTTACTGTTCCGTCTTTATTATTATTATTCCGGACTTGGAACATCATACATGTGTTTTTTTTACAGGACTGGTTAAAATCTTTATTATTATTACATTGGAACATCCATGCATGTGTTTTTACAGGACTGGTTCCGCTCTTTATTATTATTACATTGGAACATCACATGCATGTGTTTTTTTCACGGACTGACAGTTCCGTTATTTATTATTACATTGGAATAACTTTGCTTTGATGCGTTATCGCATTTATCGCGTGTGGTGATTTCTTTTGTTATTCCATTCTTTATTATACCCAATTGGTTAAAACTTTGACTTCTAAACTCCATGAAATTAGTAGAATATCCTTGATATTTGCGTTTCATCCAAAGATATCTTTTCATAAAAATATTCTTACGATCATTCTTGAATTTTACTCTACAAAACAATATCATGTTGACAATTTGGACGTTAAAAATTCTTGATAAAATAATTCTTGAACTTGTTTTATTGAATTCTTATATCATTGTCATCATCCTCATGTTTTTATTTTTTTTTTAAAGTCATCTCGTGGCACTGTAGTGCATAGATGGACTTGGTATGATTATGACCGAGAGACTATTCGGTGTAATCATGGTAGTAATGTTACAAATGATGTGGTAAAAATCCTCGATTAGTAGTAGTGCATTGATGGACCGATTGTTGGCATGATCATGACCATTAATGAATACACAAATATTCTTGGCAGTGAGTATGCGTGAATAATTGTGGTCGTGATCTTAAAAGAGAATATCCTTGGCCCGAGTAGTGCGAGGGTGATTCGATGATGTGGAATATTTATTAAAGTGAGTCTCAAATATAACGATGATGAAAAACCTTTTAAAACCTAAAAGATAGTAGACTTTATTTTCTACTTGACTCTTTTAATGGATTAAATATTCATTGCAGATTAAACTGGTTGTCTATTGTATTTTATCGGTTTAACATTGTTGAAGACTATTGATAATTTATTACGCATTATCTTAGTCATAATATTTCTTCTTGGGCTAGTTGAGCTCACCCTTTCTTTCACCGTTTCTCTTGAAAATGAGAATATAGGCCGGGACGAGTCGGGGAAGCGAGTGATGGTCTGAAGATAGCATTAGTAGTCCTCACTATTCGTGAAATAGTGTGATAATAATTGTAATGAGGACTCCTTTTTGAGTTTGTATAATATCTAGTAGACGATATTTGTATTTAAATTCACAGTTTATGTATTAAGTTGTATTTAAATTCTGTACCATGTAAGTGGCGACCCAAGATGGGTGATGAATACCTAATTTTGGGGGCGACACACTTTCCTTAAATAAAGGAGTTTATTTAGATATGAAATAAGATTTCATATTATTCAAAATAAAAGAGTTTATTTGTGAATAGGAAATAGAATTCGTATTTCCTTAAATAAAGAAGTTTATTTAGATATGAAATAAGATTTCATATTATTCAAAATAAAGGGGTTTATTTGTGAATAGGAAAGAGAATCCGTGTTTCCTTTAATCAATTTTTTTTACTTGGAATTGGATTCCATAATTAATTAAAATAAAGGAGTTTATTTTGATTAAAGATTTTGATTAAAATAAAATAGTTTATTTTATTCAAAATTGGATAAATTAAAATAAAATAGTTTTATTTTGATTTAAATTTGGATTAAAATAAAGGAGTTTATTTTGATTCAAAAATAGATTTTATACTAACTAAATTTGCCCATTAAATGATATCAATATATATATTGAATGTTTATTATTCATCGGATGAATGTTATTTATTGATGCATATGGTGATGTGTATGATAATAAATGGGATTGATTATGGACTATTGACGATGTGATTGGATTTTATTTTAGTTGGATGCATGAATGTATGGGTTTTATTAAATGGGGTTCTGCGTACCTCGCCTTCTAAATTTTTCTTAATGTAAATTCTATCTCTCTCCTATGTACTTCCTCTTGATCACGATCAAGGTTTCTATTTATTTTAAATAATTTTGTAATAGGAATAGTTAGAATTAATTTTGAAAAATTGGAGATCAAGGAAAAAGGAGCGCTTGAAGACCCGGTTTGTAATGGAGCCCGGTTTAAATGTAATAGTTATATTTAAATATTATTTCTTGCACCCTAGGGTTTGACCTTTTTGGTTCACTTGGTGGCTCTAGTGAACCAAACTAGAATAAAAGTCCATAATCAATCCGGTAGAATATAGTATTCTATATGTGCATGCTTATACTATATATATATATATATTATGCAAACATGCTTCGCATGTTCATTAATATAACGCGTATTTTATATATATATATATAAATATTATAAAACAAGAGAGAGACAAATTAATAACAAACCCCTCAATTTTTTATATTAAGTCCTAAGCGTTCAAAGATATTTGGAATATCGAGCGTCGCTTTCTAGCATAATAAAATTAATAGAGTATTAAATATTTAATATGAGTTTGTTGTGTCACCACAAGGCAAGTATTAAGAATTTAAGATGTTAATTTATCACATTTGATGCTTATAAAGAAAATTGAACAATATTATTTTGTTGTGTCACCACAAGGATGATATTTTTTTTTTTTTTGAATATATGGAGTGCTAGGTCGGACTTAACTTGGATAATTTTGATTCGGATGTGCCACCACTGATCAAAATAATCTAAGAGGCAAAAGAAAAGGAGTTGCATAGTTGATGTAATTGACAAAAGTTGTCTACCTATTTATTTATATATAGTTTGTTGTGTCACCACAAGGCTATATACATTTGAAATGGGATCCTTATTCTCACTAGCAAATCTTTAATTAGATTTTGCCGAACTATATAAGTGAGGTAATATAGTTTGAAGAAAATAGTGGGAGATACCAATTTAAAACAAGACCTAATTTATTTTGGTAATTAATAAAAGAATGTATGTTAAAATGTTGTTAATTACAAATTCATTTACTGAAATTTTACAATGTCTAAAATTACTATCATCTGCGAAGCATATTAGATGCTAAATTAACTGAGACCAAATTAAACGGATTGGTTAAGGAATTTGAGAATAGTTCTCATAAATTTGAAAAGCTATCTTATGTCCTTAATATCGCTTTATCCTCGCAATGGTTGCGCATAATGCCTCGAGGAAGACATTGCTACTTTTAGAAAGTGGCAAGATGATGCACGATTGGCTCAATACATTATGCTCGCATCCATGAGTAACGAGCTTCACGTCGGCGATGAAACTATGGATGCTCTACTATATATTCCCGCACATCAAGTAGTTGATGGTGAGGAAAGTAGGGCCGATAGATATCGAGATATCTAAGGAGCTCTTCCATCTAGAATGGCCATGACACTACAAAGACAGATAAAAGTCCTTAACATTATCAATTTGATTGTTCAATTAGGACAACTGGTTTTGTCATGGATGGAGAGTTGAGCCAAGATTTGATCTTGCACTCACTCCCAGACTCCTTTCACAATTGTTGTGAATTTTTCATATAAACAAGCTAGATATCGCCTTCCTTGATTTGCTTAACATGTTGAAAAATGATGAGAGTCACTTTCCAACCAAGAAAGACCATATCTTACTGGTAGGGGCCAAAGGATCTTCTGAAAAAGAAGAACGATTCAAAGAAGGTAAATAGAAAGGCATAAACAAAGGATAATAAGAACAAAACTGATAAGGATAGCAAATGAGCTTGCTTCCACTGCAATAAGCCTGGACACTAGAAAGAAACTGCGAGAAGCATCTTGCAGAGGCTAACCAAAGAAGCTTAGTGAAGTTTCGGTTACAAATACGATTTTGTTCATGATTTAAATAAATTTTTCTTTAAGTCGAGGTTCTACTTGGGTATTGGATACCGACTTTGGTTATCATAAATATAGATTTATGAAGGGACCAAGCAAGTAGAAAGCTAAATAAATATAAGTAATCCTATGTGTGGGAAATGTAACAAAGGTTGCCATATTAGCCATAGAAACTTATAGTTTAGCAATGCCTACGAGCAAATCTATTAAGTCGATAAGTTGTTATTGTATTTCAGATTCTTGTTAAAAATATTATTTCCATTTTATTGTTGGACAATGAAATCTTTGGTATTATAATTAAGAACAATTGTTGTTCTATTTATAATAATAATGTTTTGTATAGAATCGAATATTACTTAATAAATTTTGTATACTTGACTTACATGAAAATAATTTTTGCATATTGAACGAATTAGTATGAGAAAAGTATATGATCATTCAAAGAGTTGAATATATGTATTTGTTGAAATACAAGTGTGAATTATTTGAAAGGTTCAAAGAATTCAGAAGTGAAACAAATTGGCAAAGTATTAAGATTCTTTGATTAGATCAAGGAATAAATACTTGTGCAATAAGTTTCTAGATCATCTCAAATGGTTTTCTCATAATGGACACATCCTGATACGCAATAATTGATTGATGTATCTGAATGAAAAATCGTACCTTGTTGGACATGGTGCGGTCCATAATGATTTTCTGAACATTCCAAAGATCCTCCTTACGGGATAATGTCCTAGAAATGGTCTACATATCTACGAAAATGGTAACCTCAAAATCCAGCCCCAAAGACTCCATAAAAGTTATGGATGGGAGGATTCCTAATCTTAAGTATGTTAAGATAAGGGGTTGTCCAACTTATGTGAAAAGGTTTCAAAGGATAAGCTTGGGACAAGATTTGACAAATATGCTGATTTGTGGGACATCCTAAAGTAAGTTTAGGGTAAATGTTTTATAATCCTACTTAGCAAAAGGTGTTTATTATGAAACACGCTTCCTTCTAAGATAAAGGTGTTTATCATTGAAGGGCTAGTGGGAGGATAATAGATCTTGAAGAGTTCAAGAACCACAAAACACTATAAGTCAAATAAGAGGAACACAGATAGATGAACTATTGTACCACAAATCAATCGTAAATCGAAATAATATCAAGATATACCTAGGAGGTATGGATTCATCATGGATGATGATGATGATGAGGTGCAGCGTCATAGAAGATGATGATCCGAGTTACATCGACGATGAGGTAAGAGTTTTAGTGTGTACAAAAGGGTCGTGGGAAAAAGGGTCGAGTGGGAGTCTTGAAATTTCTAGTATTATATGTTGATATACTACGGATGAGGAATTACATACCAATGCTACAATCAAGAAAGATAAAGTTGTCTAAACATTCCTCCATGAATGGTTTGGGAAGAGTATCTTAATTGGGGATAAAAATCTATATAGATAGATTTAAGAGGATGCTCGACTTAACCCAAGGAACGTATATTCATTTGATGCTAAAGTCGTTTAGCATGGCAAACTCAAGAGATGTCTCATGTCGATGAGCTATGGAGTGTATCTCTCTAATAGTCCCCATAGACTCTCGAAAGAGAGATCGCATGAGTGATCATCATGTATGCAATGAAATGTACGAGACCTGATGTTGATCGATCGTATTATGGAGAAGTTCACTATGAGTCGGTGAAAAACATCTTAAAGTGCTTAACCCAAGCACTAAGGATGTGATCATATTCATGGTGGGTCTAAATTAAAACTAGAGGGCTTTACAGCACTCAAGTTTTTCAAGACAGAACCAAGATGACGAAAAAATCCACTTTAAGGTAAAGCGTTATCTTGAGCAAAGGTGGTGCGATGAATTGGAAAGGTTCCAAATGAAAAAAGAGTTCTTTGGTTTAGTGATAAAGACAAAGTATATAGCTATAAATGAAGCTGCAAGTTGATTGTTTGGATTAAAAGTTCATTACAGAACTAGGAATAGTTCCTAAGTCTCATCTTGGATCTAAACATGTGTTGTGGCACTTTCATTTGATTATAAGAATCATTGAAAGATGGGAAATCACTATAGAGATAGTGGACTCTCAAGAACAACATTACATATCCATTAACTAAAGCTTATCCAACAGCAGGATAATCGTCACTTAGAGAAGAAGAGTATAAGATACTGATGGCGATTGGCTTTAGTGCAAGTGGGAGATTGAAAGTAATATGCACACAAGCCAATCATATTTGATGATAAAGCATATACTTTGTAACAATCTTATTCATTTATTAATAAAAAGTATTAATTTATTAAAGGCTTTTAATTATCTACATGATCTTTGTTTTATAATATGTGATAAACCCATAGTTTTAAGCAATGCTTTTAGAATAATGATGATGATCATTCTAATGAGATCTAAATTCTTAGAAAACTTAAAACTAAAATAGTTCCCAATCATTGGATTACTAAATTGGGGATTAGTGAATCCGGATAGATTGGTACATACGTTGTTGCTTTCATTGGATGAGGATGATTGATCTCATGATCATTTGTGTGGAGACACTAAAGCAAGTATGTAGGTGCTTATTAGAGAATAAGTTCACTTGAACGTTGCTCGCTAAGGAATACCTAATGGAGTTTTACTTGCTGTCAATAGGAATTCTGTAGTGATAGTAGTCAAGTGATCCTTGGACTTGAGATCATCATAGTATCTTGTGTATGATGAGTTATACTTTGACTTATTCCTTAAGACCCTTAGGGTATATCAAAGGGTATGCTTGGGTATAATAAGTTGTATATGGAGATAATGTATGATCAATAAAGAATCTACCACTTCTATAAAAGAAGAAATGTCTATGTGATTCGATAAATGACAACCCAAAGTCCTTGGCGGCGAGAATGAAATTAGAAAAGAGTTTCTAATTTGCATTATTTGAGTTGTGCATTTAAGGATCGAAATACATATAATTAAATAAAATAAGACTTGACAAAGAATTCCATGTCTTATATTTAATTGGGACATTGTATGGTGGAAGGATTGAATTGTGCAGTAACTATTTACTCAAAGGTTCTTTTATGATTAATGTTGAAATCTATATTATCCGGAAAAGTCGTTGATCGCTAGGGAGGCTTATCCTATTGTAGAATAAATATTATTTATTTAAATAAATAAATTATTTAATTTATTTATTTAAATAAGATTAAATTGTTCTAATTGATTTATTCACAACCTAGGTTTAATATGGAGAACCTAAAGGGTCACATCATAAAAGGAAGAATAATTATTTAAGAAGTTAATGGCATAATCGTAATAATATATTATGTATATTTAATTTAATCTATGGTGATAGAATAAATTAAATAGCTTAATATTTATTATTTAATATATTAGAAATATTAAATATAAATTAATAAGAGGAGTCTTATTAATATTATTACAATTATTATTATTTTAATTTCTAAAAGAGTTTAGGAATTAATTTAATATAAGTACTCTCATTTATTCCTAATAGGATTAGGAGGGAAAATTAATTAAAGGAGTTTAATTAATTATCCCTAATAAGATTAGGGAGCCCATTTAATTAAAAGAGTTTAATTAAATAATACCTTATTTTAATAGGGTTTTGTTGACTTTTACAAGATACATTATTCCAATTGTTGGAGAGTACGTTCCTTTTCTATAGAGATAGAAAAACTAGGGTTTAGCCAACCACCCATCTTCTTAAATCCTTCTTCTTCCTTGGTGGATCACCTCTAAAGGCCAAACACTTGGGTGGCTAACATTGATCAAAGGAAGGAACCAAACCCGCTGGATTCAAGTTGATCGCGAAAAGAATTGGAGGTGAACTTGTACCTGAGGAAGCTCGGATCTTCAAGGGTATGATTCTTGTTCTTCAATTTTTCGTTTAATTAATAATTGTGCATAAAGGGTGATCCGGGTATATGGTTTGTAAAATTTTTAAACTCTGATTTTTACACGTTTTCGCTTATTTATGCAATTTGATTGCGTTCTCAATATTACAAACCTAATAAAGATTCTTCGTAAGGTGGGTGTTATTCTTTCTTATTCATGAAGAGAACTGTTGTTATTCCATTTCTTATTATTACATTTGGAATAACTCGTATATGCTGCGTTTACCCTATACTTGGTGACATTTTTCTATTATTCTGCTGGAACATCCTCATCGTGTGTTTTACACCGACTCGTTCCGCTCTTTATTATTATTATTCTCGTTGGAACATCCTCGTATACATGTGTTTTACGCCGGACGGTTCCATTCTTTATTATTCTGTTGGAAAATCCCGGTACAGTGCGTTTTTACGACTGAGTTCCGCTATTTATTATTATTCTCGTTGGAATAACTTTTGTCTGCATGCTGATTGGAATCGCATGCACGGTGATTCCATTCTTTATTATACCCAAATATACCCAAACTTTGACTTATACTCCATAAAATTAGTGAAATATCCTTGATATTTGTGCTTCATCTAAATCCTTTCATGGAAATATTCTTCTCAGTATTCTTGAATTTTACTCTACAAAGCAAAAGATCATGTCGACGATTTTGATGTTATTGGTTCCTAGATAAAATAATTCTTGAACTTTTTTTATCAATTCTTATATCATTGTCATCATCCTCATGTTTATATTATGTTGAAAGTCATCTCGTGGCCTTTAGTAGTGCATAGATGGACTTGGTATATGATTATGACCGAGACTATTCGGTAATCATGACCGTAATGTTATAAATGATGTGGTAAAAATCCTCAATGTGCATTGATGGACGATTGTTGGCATGATCATGACCATTAATGAATACACAAATATTCTCGCCCGTAGTGCATGAATAATTGTGGTCGTGATACTAAAGAATATCCTCGGTCAGTAGTGCGGGGGTGATTCGATGATGTGGATTATTTATTAAAGTCAAATCTCAACTATATAACAAAGATGAAAAACCTTTTAAATCATAAAAGATAGTAGATTTTATTTTCTACTTGACTCTTTTAATGGATTCTTGTTCACCGTAGTTAAACTTGATGTTCATTATATTTTATCGCTTTAACATTTGTTGTGAAGCTAATGATAATTTATTCGCATTATCTTAGTCATAATATTTCTTCTTATCGAGCTAGTTGAGCTCACCCTTTTTCTTTTCACCGTTCTCTTCGTGAAATGAGAATATAGGCTGGGACGCAGTGGAGAACGGGAGTAATGGTCCGAGAGGATAGATTAGTAGTCCTCACTATTCTCGTGAAATAAAGTGAAAATAATTGTAATGAGGACTTCTTTTGAGTTTGTATAATATCTAGTAGACAATATTTGTATTCAAACTCACGCTTTATGTCGTATTATACATGACAGCTTATATTAGTAAGTTGTATTTAAATTACATACCATGTATCCGACTACCCAAGATGGGTGATGTATACCTAATTTTGGGGCGCCACAACAGGTATCGAGCTTAGGATATGATCCTCGCTAAGATGTGAGAATAGTACTAGGAGGGGAGAGACGGGGAATACCTTTCGCTAGTATGACCTACCAAGTTTATGTGCTATTTTATTGGTCGGTCGTAATATAGGGATAATATGTTACATGTCAATTAACCTTTTATTTTGTGGCGATCTCGAAAATAACATCCGAGAATGTTGAGAATAAGAATGGAGCACAAAGCGATCGTTGATTCACCACATATCAATAATCGTGATAATGTGCATCGTGAAGACGATAATCCTCACGCAAAACAACAACACCGACCAAATGATGAATGATCAAATGTTCGGAGGCTTTATGCAATTCATGCAACAAAGAAAGCGAGAGCGACTCGCCCAAAACGTAGGTGGAAACATAGAAAACTCTCGGCGGTCCGCTAAACAGATTCAAGGAGCTGGGACCACCGGAGTTTAAGGAGAATGCAAAACCACTTCGGTGGAAGCATGGATAAAGCAGATTACCAAGATATTTGATGTCTTGGGATGCTCCGAGGAGCAAAAGGTTCCCTTTCACCTTTATGTTGCGCGCGGAGAGGCGATTCATCGGTGGGAATTCCAGAAACGTACTCAACTCTCTTGTAGTGAAGATATCTTGGGAGAAGTTCCAGAGTCGCTTTCAACGACAAATACTTTCCCGAAAGTATTCGCCATACGTGAAGGAGGTGGATTTTATCAAGTTGAACAAAACAATATGACCGTGTCGCAATACGAGGCAAAATTTGCGGAGTTATCACGGTTTATTCCCACTCACTGTGGATAATGAAGAGAGAATGCGCGAATGTTTTTAAGAGGTTTGAAGCGGAGATACGCCAACATCTTATTTCTCATAAACCGTGTTTGTATTCGATGTTGTAAATAGGGCTCGATTAGTGGAGCGCGATAACGAGTCAACGCAACTAAAAGAGAACAAATGCAAAAATTATAATACCAAATGAGAGTAGTCATCGAAGCGGTGACAACAAGCGTGAGGGAATCAACAAAGCGATATGGTAACCACTTGATGGAAATCATGGCCAAAACAATAAGAATGGACATTTCAAGAAAAGGAGATTCAACAATGAAGGAAAGATGTCAAGACCAAAGACCCGTTGTTAAGGAAGGAGAAAGACCACCTATCATATGCTTCAAATGCGGATGAGAGGACACATCAATCAAACCGCATCATGCCATTCAAAAGCATGTTATAATTGTGGAAGAGAAGGTCACTTAGCTCGATTTTGTGCCATCAAGACAAATTCAACAAGGATGGAGGCACCAAAGGCCATCCCGTAAAAAGTCAAAACCCAGAGCTGCAAGGGAGAAATATTTGTTGTGACCTCCCGGAGAGCAAGGAACCCGAATGAGGTCATCACGGGTAAGCTTATCATAAAATCTAATGAAGTCTATACTTTATTTGATACCGGTTCTACCCATTCTTTTATTTCTCCTACTTTACCATCGATTAAATTTGACTCGGAGAAATTAGACTTTGACTTATCTATGGAAACTCCGTTGGGAGAAACCTTCATTACATCCAATCGCTTATAAGTCTTGTTTGGTTCAAATCGGTACCTTCACATTACCCGTCGATCTTATTTCATTAAAAATACTTGCATTTGACGTGATTCTAGGATTGATTGGTTAACTACTTATCATGCAAAAATTGATTGTTTTCGTAAGGTTGTTAGCTTTTATATTCCTAATCAACCTATTATGTGAATTCAAACGACCAAACCATTAAAATCAATCACGGTCATCTCAAGCCATAAAGCTATTCGCTTATTGAAAAACTGATGTCAAGCTTTCTTAGCTCATGTCACGATTTAAACAAAAATACGCCGGGTTTTGAACGATATTTCTATTGTTAATAAATTTTCCGACGATTCTCAAGAACTTCCTGGCCTACCCCAGAGCGTGAAATTGAATTTTGTATCGACGACTTGAACCCAGATAAAACCTATTTCCAAAGCCCCATATCGAATGGCTCTATTGAACTTCGTGAGTTAAAGACCCAACCGCAGGAATTGTTAGACATCGGCTTTATTCTTCCTAGTACTTCTCCTCGGGTGCTCCTGCTCTATTCGTGAAGAAGAAAGATGGGAGTATGCGACTTTGTATTGATTATCGGGAGTTGAATCATGTCACCATCAAAAATAGGTATCCATTGCCACGTATTGATGACCCGTTTGACCAACGATAAGGAGCCAAATTCTTTTCAAAGATCGATCTTCGTTCCGGGATATCACCAATTGAAGATTAGAATCACCGACATTCCAAAGACGGCTTTCGTAACTCTCGACGGCATTATGAATTCCTAGTCATGTCCTTTGGATCGACTAATGCTCCTATTTGCCTTCATGGATATTATGAACCGAGTATTCAAGGAATATTTAGATCACTTTGGGTCGCCTTTATTGATGACATCCTTATTTATTCCAAAAGCCGTGAAGATCATGAAAGCAACACTTGAGGTCGACACTCCAAAAAGCTTCGTGAATATAAGCTTTATGCCAAGTTGAAGAAATGCGAAGTTCGGCATGGAAGAAGTAGCATTCCTTGGGCACGTGGTATCAAGTCATGAATATCTGTTGACCCAAAGAAAGATTGAAGCTATTCAAAGTCGGGAACAACCTAAATCGATGACCAAGTACGTAGCTTTCTCGGTTTAATTGTTATTATTATCGGAGATTCGTGGAAGGATTTTCTCGAATCGCTACTCCATCGACTCAAATTGACTCGGAAAGATACAAATTTCGGTTGGAGCGAAGAATGTGAGAAGAGTTTTCAAGAACTCAAGAGGAAACTTATTTCAAAGACTGCTCGACAATACCATCCGCCTCGGAGGGATTTGTCATCTACAGATGATGCTTCGAGCAAAGGGTTGGGATGTGTTCTCATGCAACATGGAAAAGTTATAGCCTTATGCCTCGCGACAACTCAAAGAATATGAGAGGAATTATCCTACTCATGATCTAGAGAGTCAAGTACCGTTGTCTTCAGACTTAAAATTTGGAGGCATGACTTGTATGGGAGAAAGTGGAGATCTTTACGGATCATTAAAGCCTCAAATATTTCTTCACCCAAAAGGAACTCAACATGCGACAACGACGCTGGCTTGAATCGCTGTTGAAAGATTATGATCATACCATCCAATACCATCCCGAAAAAGCGAACGTGGTAGCCGACGCATCGAAAGCGTAAGATCATATACAAGTACGAAAAGCGATATTGTCAACGCAAAGGCCCATTTTGTGTGACTTGCAAAGGATGGAGATAGAGTTAAAGACTCAGGACGATGTGATGATAATGGAGTATACGAGTAGAACCGACTTTTAATAGATAAAGTTAAAACCGCTTTCAAGCTACGCACACTGGAGGTGATGCGCGTATGAGGAAGAAAGTGCAAGAAGGTACTATCGCCAAGCAAGAATCGATGAAGAAGGAATACTTCGAGTCAACTCTGCACTTTGTGTTCCTAACGACCCCGATTTAAAGTATAATATCATGATGGAGGCGCACAACACACCATTTGCAATCCATCTCGGGAGTACCAAAATGTATCATGATATTCGCCATACATTTTGGTGGAGCAATACGAAGAGAGAGAGCAACCGTTTATCTCAAGGTGTCTAACTTGTCAACGAGTTAAAGCGAGCATCAAGTACCAAAAGGTCCATCAGAACCACTTGAAATTCCGAATGGAAGTAGGAGCACATTACCATGGATTTCAAGCACGGCCTTCCTAAGGTTTCTCAAGGCATCGATGCGATTTGGGTCATTGTTGATAGATTGACTAAGTCCGCCATTTCTTACCGATACGAGAAACTTATACACTTGAACGCCTTCGTCAGATGTATATAAACGAGATTGTAAGATCGCATGGTATGCCGTAGATCCATAGTTTCCGATCGAGACCCAAGATTCACTTCACGATTTTGGGTTAGTTTGCAAAAAGCTATGGGCACGGACTTCACGATTTAGCTCAAATATATCATCCTCGATTTGACGGACAATGGAGAGGACTATTCAAACTCTTGAAGATCTATTAAGACTCCGTGTCCTTGATTTCAAGGGAGTTGGGACAAGTTTTTACCATCGGTGGAGTTTTCCTACAACAACAAAGCTATCGCTAGTATCGCATGGCTCCATTCGAGCGTTGTATGGAAGAAAGTGTCGTTTCTCAAAGATTTGGGATGAGGTGGGTGAAGCAACGTTGTTGGGACCGGAGTTGGTACGTATGACTACGAAAAAGATTCAAACGATCCGACAACGATAAAAACCTCACAAAATCGATAAAAGAGTTATCTTGATCTTCATCGAAAGGACGTGGAATTCGATATAGAGAGATGTATTGTTAAGAGTCAGCTCCATGGAAAGGAGTTACAAGATTTGGAAAGAGAGGAAAACTTAATCCTCGATTCATCCGGCCCATTTTAATCCTCAATCGAGTAGGAACGTGGCCTATAGACTCGCTTTCATCGCCAAATATGTCTCTGTTCATAACTTTTTTCACATATCCATGTTACGTAAATATGTGAAAGACCCGAACCATATTATCGAAGTTAGAACCTATTTAAATAGCGAAAGATTTGACGTATGAAGAGGTTCCTGCTCAAATTTGATAAGAAGGAACATATTCTACGCCTCCAAGGTTATACCTCAAGTCAAAGTTTTGTGGAGGAACCACGATGTTGAGGAAATGACTTGGGAGTTAGAATCAAATGAAATCAAAGTATCCTTACCTCTTCGACATACCGTGTATGTACCCACTAATTTCGAGGGCTAAATTTCATAAAAAGGGAGGTTGTAAGACCCCAGCTTTTATAAATAAAGATGAATTTTCTATAAATATTATTTTTGAATATTATGGAATAAATTTGATATAATGTTATAGTTGTGGGTAATATTTATAAATTTTGCAAAAAGTAAGCAGTTGTTGTTATAAAATATTCGTTTGGTTTGGGAATATTCTTTTTTTGGGAATATTTGACGATCTACCAATCATCAGTGGACCCCATTAATCTAAGTATTGTCGTAGTTAAAAAGCGACAAAATTATCTTTCTATAAAAATAATGATTGGAGGTGTTACCGTTAAAACCGCTTGAACTACCCGGGTAAAAAAAGAATATCGCGCTGGCGTGGTTAAGTAGACACTCAGTATTGATTATTGATGCTTACGTGAGAAGTCACTTAGCTATACTCAATTATTACTACAAGAATTGCACGCATCATATCTCTTATATTATCGATTCAATTATTGTCACAAGATCATCATCAGTATAATATGTTATATTATTAATTGAGACGATAAGTTATAAATGATTAATAATTGTTGAGAGATTAAATATGTGTTGATTAAAAATAAAATGATTTGTGGTAATATTTATTCAATCCTCATGTATATAAAGAGCACATTATGAGATGAGACGTTTGTGGTAAGTTTGATTATTTTATGGGGGCCCATATGTCATCATCTAAGAGTCTCTTCAATCAATAGTAATTACCTTCTTCAATAAGTAATTACCTTCGTCGATAGTATTTACCTTCACAATAAGAATTACCTTCGTTAATAGTAATTACCTTTGTGAATAAATAATTACCTTCGTCAATAGTATTTACATTTAATCAATAGTAATTACCTTTGTGAATAGTAATTACCTTCACAATAGTAATTACCTTCGTCGATAGTAGTTGTCCCTTCAATATTACCAAGAGTTAATCGCCTCTTTGTGTTCCAAGTTAATTACCCTTCATGAAATAAGAGTTGTCTCTTCAATATTACCAAGAGTCATTTTGACCCTTCATTAAGACCAAGAGCCACCCTCGCTTTTCTATAAATAGAAAGCTCATTCCTTCATTATTTCTTTAATTCACCGAAACTTGTAGAGAGAGAAACTATAGAGAGAAAGAAGAAAAGTATTCTCGCTACTTCACTTTTCCAATATTCATTCTTAAGGTAGGGAATATTATTTGTTGTACCGTAAGGGGTGTTATTTTTTCTTATTCATGAAGAGAATCTGTTGTTATTCCATTTCTTATTATTCTGCTTGAATAACTCCGTATATGCTGGTTTACCCTATACTTGGTGACATTTTTCTATTATTCATTTGGAACATCCTATCTCATGTTTTTTACACCTGACCGGTTCCGCTTTTTATTATTATTCTGCTTGGAACATCCATGTCTCGTGTGTTTTTGTGCCGGACCGGTTCCATTCTTTATTATTCTGTTGAATATCCTGCACATGCGTTTTTAAGTTTTAATTGTTCCCGCTTATTTATTATTCTGTTGGAATAACCTGTCTGTGCGGTCTATCGCATGCATGGTGATTTCTTTTGTTATTCCATTCTTTATTATACCCAGTTAAGTTAAAACTTTGACTTCTATACTCCATAAAATTAGTGGAATATCCTTGATATTTGCGCTTCATCCAAAGATCCTTTCATGGAAATATTCTTCTTAGTATTCTTGAATTTTACTCTACAAAGCAAAGATTATTGTGATACTGATGTTATTGGTTCCTAGATAAAATAATTCTTGAACTTGTTTTATTGAATTCTTATATTATTGTCATCATCCTCATGTTTATATTATGTTGAAAGTCATCTGTGGCTCAGTAGTGCATAGATGGACTTGGTATGATTATGACCGAGAGACTATTCGATTGTAATCATGACCGTAATATTACAAATGATGTGGTAAAAATCCTCGCAGTGCATTGATGGACAAGTTGTTGGCATGATCATGACCATTAATGAATACACAAATATTCTTGGCCCATAAGGCATGAATAATTGTGGTCGTGATACTAAAGAATATCCTCGTCCGTAAAGTGTAAGGGTGATTCGATGATGTGGATTATTTATTAAAGTTGAATCTCAATTATAATAAAGGATGAAAAACCTTTAAATCATAAAAGATAGTAGATTTTATTTTCTACTTGACTCTTTTAATGGATTCATTGGTTCCGGCACCGTAGTTAAACTTGATGTTCATTATATTTTATCGCTTTAACATAGAAGGCTAATGATAATTTATTCTCGCATTATCTTAGTCATAATATTTCTTCTTGAGCTAGTTGAGCTCACCTTTCTTTCACCGTTCTCTTCTTGAAATGACAATATAAATGGGACGAAGCCTGAACGGAGTAATGGTCCGTAGGATAGCATTAGTAGTCCCTCACTATTCTCGTGAAATAAGGTGATAATAATTGTAATGAGGACTCCTTTTGAGTTTGTATAATATCTAGTAGATAATATTTGTATTCAAACTCACACGCTTTATGTCGATTGCATACCGCATGCTTATATTAGTAAGTTGTATTTAAATTCGCACTATGTATCCGACTACCCAAGATGGGTGATGTATACCTAATTTTGGGGGCGTCACAATATCCACACGCAAATAAATCCCCATCATAATTATTGATACATTATTTTACAAAAATGGTGAGGACTACTAAACAACTCTTTTCTAAAACCTTCATTCCATACCCCGACTAAGACTCGCTACATTCTCGCCTCCCGAGAAGAAAAAATGGAACAACAAGGAAAAGGGTGAGCTCAACTAGCCCAAGAAAAAGATATTATGACTAAGATAATATACAACAAATTATCGTTAGTCTCCAACAGGAAAAATCTAATAGAATACAATAGACAACCGCTTTTAAATCAATCTTTAATGAAATAATAATTCATTAGAAGAGTTAAGTAGAGAATACAAACTACTATCTTCTATATATGAATTTAAAAGTTCATCGTCGATATTTTATTCTCAGTAACATCAATCAATATATATCCGAATCAAATATTCATCTTTGCACTACAGCCAAAGATATTCATCACCGTCATGTTCATCTAAACACTGCTCATCTTCGCACTACGCCAAAGATATTAATCGATCGATTATGTTCATCTCAACACTGCTCATCTTCAGACTACGGGCCAAAGATATTCATCAAGAAATCATTCATCTTTTGCACTACGGTGCCAAAGATATTCAAGAATATCATCATTTAGACCGAGGATGATGAAAAATATTTTAAAGGAAACGAATCCAAAGGAAACAAAAGAACAATATTAAGGATTCAGTATTTTAAACAATCCAAGTTCAAAAATACTTCATAAGTAATCGAGCGAGTAAAAAATTCAAGAATGATCAAAACATGGATACAATCAAAGCTAGTATCCGTATAGATATTTTGACAAAAAGAAGAAATTTCATTTTTCTATGAATAAGACCATCAGATATTGTGAAGTAAGGCCGATACGTGAATAAGAATCTCGACACCAAAAGATAGAAATTTCACAAAAACATCATCACGCTTCGTGAATAGTACTTCGTGAATAAGAACTCGTGAATAGTAACTCATGAATAAGAATCTCGTGAATAAGAACTCATGAATAAGAATCTCATACGTGAAAAGTTCCAAATTTGATAAAATTCACACTAATATTTTGGCATAATGATATTGAAGAAATAATATCATTTACGAAGAAAATAACATCCCTTACCTCGAAAGACAAGATTTCTAATAAAAACCTGATATAAAGCATGACTTGAACTCAGACCGATATAAGAATACTCAAAGTATACTCAAAATACTCACAAGAATACGCTCGATAATATAGAGAGAGAAAACTTCAGTTTCTGGTGTGATTTTCAATTCTAACCTAAGCACCCTATTTATAGGAAAATGCTTAGAACACCAAAGTAGAAAATTTAATATAATAATATTATTAATAATAAATTTTCCTACGCCTCTTTTGAAATCAGCTCCTAACATTTTCCACATGCCAACCTTCTAGAAAAAGTAATAAAAAAACGTTTTTTCATAAAATAAATAATTAAAACTTACAAAAATTAATTATTTCAGAGCTTCGGAACTTCAATAATTCATAATAAATAGCCCTTTTATCAGAAAATTTGAATCTCGCGACTTTTTATAGGAAATTCAATTCTCTACAACTTTGCAGAAGAAAGTTTTTCCAAATTCCAAACAAAAATTGACCGAAATCCACAAACAGGCGATTTTACAAGCTATAATCAAATTTCAGTCAAGAAATGGGGTCCACCGACACACAAAACATGTGTTAATCATTTAATGCCACAAAAATACTCTTTCTCCTCATATACTCACATATCTCACATTAAAAAATTTCTCCATCTATATCCACATAAAATCAATATTTTCCTCATCATATAAATCAATAATTAATTATTCACAAATAATTTTACAGAATCACAAGATCGGGCAACTGTGCCGCAACTAGAAAAGAGAGGGCTTTCCAATAAGGATCTCTCCTTCTTTACAAGCGCAATTAGGTGACCAAACCTCCTTGTAGGCAGTAACTTTCTGACATCGCAATAATTTTATCCAATAATATTATTCGGATAATATGAATTATTGCTCTAGATAATGGAAAATACTATGTAATGACAATTTATTAAAAACAACAATAATATAAAATATCAATGCAAAGAATTATTGAATCAATAAAATAAAATACCGAATAAGAATTACCGTAATAATTATCAATAGTGCCTTTTACGTAAGAATCAATAATTGGTGCAATACCGCAATATTTATCGCTTCAACAACGCCAGATTAGTGTTTTTAACCACCGGGGTATTCCAACAAAGATAATTGTGAATAACTACGCCAAGTATTTATAAACAACTTATATTTGTCTTTCTTCATCCAATCGCTTTCAAGCATGGGGCCCATAAAAGATCATGGCTAGTCATACTGAATATTCCCCGACAATCACGAATATTCCACCACCAAACGAATATTTCCTAATAATAATGAATATTTTATAACCACTTCGCTTATTCAAATATTTACGATTTTACCCATAACTATCCACATTAATCAAATCAACCCTTACTATTTCAAAATAATAAATAGAGAAAAATAAATTTCATTTATTAATAATTTGGGGTCTTACAACTTATGTAGTTATATTTCAAGTATTATTTCCATTTCCATTTAGTTTTTAATTACTTCATGGAATTATTTTTAAAATTGCTACAAATGTATCAATTGAAAAATAACCAAAATTATAAATCTCATTTAGCATATACAAATTAATGAAGAACTTGAGTATTTATAAGAAACTAACTTATTGTTAATATTTAATATTAAAAGTTGGTTTATCGTTGTATTAATTAATCTTAATATTTAACATTAAAAGTAACAAGGAATATTAATAAAATTTTAGTGTTAAATATTAGTAATTTAATATTTACAATAAACTAACTTATTATTAATATTTAATCAACTAATTTACTAACTTATTATTAATATTAAATATACTAACTAGTTATATTCAAGGAAGATGTATATTAATTAAATATATTTACAATAAATCAAGAATAAATAATTAAAACTTTAACCTTTATCAATATATTAATTAAAACTAATGTATTCTAATTTATAGATTACAATAATGAATAAATAAAAAATTATACTTATTTCATTGATGAATAATTATACCTTTAAATTTAAAAAATTAAAAATAATTGAAAAAAAAATAAGGTCAGGCCTCAACCTGGACCAAGCCTAAGGCCAATTAACAAGACTAGGCCTCAGGCCATATCAAGCCAGATCAAACTTTTTTGCAGGTAAGATTGGTCCAGATTTATATCTTAAAAGAATGACATTTTCAAGCCTTCCGGACCCAACATGACCGGTCCAGGCCGTGACCAGGTCAGGTTTTGATCAGACCGGGCAACCCGGACCAAGGCCACCGGCGCGAGCCTTTTGTGCATCCTTAATTCCAAATGAGAATTCAATATGGTCCAAATGGATCCCAAATTGTAGTTAAAATGATACGTTTAGAATGAAGGTTGGTACCAATTTTACCGTAATAAGTTACAATAAGTCTAGACAAACATATTTTTTGGACAGGCCCAAAATTTGTTTTTTTTTCTTTGACTCCCAAAAAATGTATTGTATTTATTCTAACTGGAATTTTTATAGAATTCAATGATTTAAGTGTAATTTGAATACGTATAAAAAATAGTGTTGCACAGACTGTACAATATTATTTTTTATATGTATTCAAATTACACCTAAATCACTAAATTCTGTATAAAATTTAGTTAGAATAAATACTATATATTTTTTGGGAGTAAAAACAAAAAATAAAATAAAAATTAGACCGGTCCAAAAAACCTTTCCAAAAAAATTATATGTGTAGAACTACTTAATAAGTTATATAACTTTTGATCGTATGAGTTATAGAAAATGTTGCATTGATAAGCTCTATAATTTTTTATTACATAATTAGTAGGGCGGTGATAGTTGATAGGGCGAGTTTATGTGAAATTTTGTACTTCCTCTATTCTAAAATTAGTGATATATTTGTAAAATGACGATTTTTAAAAATAATTTTATATTCTCAAATATAATTTTAATATTAGAAATTTGATTGTGGTGGTGTGTTATTGAAAGTGATATTAAACAAATAATGATAAATTAAGAATATCATGCCATTTTATAATTTTAAAATAATAAAATATATCTCTAATTTTAAAATGAATTAGAATATATATATATATATATATAATTTTAGAATAGAGATACTACCATTTTATTATGCTTTTGACAGGTGCATTGAATTCAGGTGAAATATTTAAGATATATATTTACTTTAATACCCTTACAAATATAATATTTATCCGTCCGTCTAAATTAATCGCTGCATTTTGATTTTTTTAAATCAAGTTTCGACTATTTTAATTAATAATTAAGATATATAAATATATTTCTAAAATTATAAAATTAGGATTAAGAATAAATCAGATATACTTTTTTTTTGTTATAATCTCTTCACCTATATTTTAAAAAAAAATATTAAAAAGATTAGTTCTAAAATTGTTAATTTGAGTTTAAAAAAAATCAAACCTCAACAATTAATTGGCATTTTATGAGTATTTAATTATCATATATATATTAAATTTAAACTTTAGAAGTACTAGCATTAATATTCTCAAATTTATCATTTATAATAATTATTATAACTAAACTAAAAAGTTAATGAATTTAGCGATAAATATGACAAAGACCTCCTTTCCTCTAAGAATTGTCATGACATCAGTTATGAATCACATGAGCTGTTCAATTTCAAATGACATTGACATATAATATAATTGTTCTCAATAATAGTGTGACATATTTGGTTTACGTACCATTTTCTCCTTGCTCTAATAATGACATTCACATATGACATTTTGTTAGGATCAGCTTTGAATTGAGTTTTACTTTTTTAAATTTAATTTGTTTAAAAACATATTAATTTACAAGCTCTACTCATTTATTATATATAACTTTAAAAAGTTCTCATAATATATAATTGATACCTCACTGAAACTTGAATTCATTTGATCTTATTAATTTGGGAGTTTATTTCTTTTTTCTATATGTGAGACTTGATTTCATATATACTTGATCATAATTATGAGATTATATTGGAAGAAAAAGAAAAAGAAGCTCACTTGATCTTAACAATTAAAGGTAATTAATTAAGATTTGTTTAGACATGAGTTCAATTAATACACATCCAATAATAATAATTTACATAAAAATCACAGTAAAATTGCTAAAGCTTAAATTAATCCAAAACATAACTTTTAAAGAAATAAAGTAACATGTGTATAATCTAATTGAATACTCATATACAATTATATAAACTAAGTAGTAGTATTTAATTTGTAGCCACCCTAGCTCTTCCAATCATTTGTTATTTATTTGAAATAATTATTACTTTAATTCTATTAATTGTAATCTTTTATGACAGATCGATTAATATATATATATATATATATATTTTAGTTTTTTGGACAATATAATTTAACCAAACTCGAATAGCTCATTGAAATCTCAAGCTCATGTCATTTTAATTCTCAAATCGTGCAGGCCAAAAGAAATACCCTTTCAACTAAAATACAAAATGGGTCGGGTCGGGTCCAGTAGAGAAGCCCATTAGTAAGTAACCCTAAGACTTGGAATTTTAGGAAACTCTAAAGATTGGACGGACGGACGGACTTACTTCTCCAACCCTCATCAGGGTTGAGTGCTGGGAGTGGACATAACCCAATGAAATAAAGTATGATAACTGTAAGCCCGAAATGACCAAAAATACAAGAGCCTGAAGACGGTTGACACTTTATTGATCAATCGACATGATAATCGAATCCCTCAAAAGTATCAATTTAATTAAAGTAATCATATCGCTCCTCTTTAATATGTCTTTTGTTAATTGTTACTACTAGAAGAATTAAGAACATGCAGTTTTACTTTAGAGAGACAGAAAGGAATAGATGCTGATGTTCAATCCAAGTCCATGAATTAATATATATATATATATATATAGGAGGAGTACTGAAAACAACAGTTAAGTTTTCATA